>DWHP01006375.1:0-11444 GCA_018247895.1 Parnassius honrathi | reverse complement strand
CAGAGAGAGAGGTGAAAGAGGGGGAGACAGACGTAAAATATGTAAAAAAAAAGAAAAAAAAAAAAAAAAAAAAACGATGCCGCCACACTCAGTCTTCAGCTTTGACAGTTGGCTCTTTCTGGCAGACAGACTTAATGGAAGCTGTAATACCTAATAAATACTAATGGTTAAGATAAGTGTGCTTTTAACCAACTTCGTAAAATGAGGAACTTAAGTTTTACTTTCTTACGTGTAACAAGTCACCGCTACAGCCTATTAAAGTCCACTGCTGAAAATAGGCCTCCCCATAGATTGCCTCATAGAATGAAATTGAATTTCATTTTCAGTGCCCAGAAGACTGCAATGCAGTATACGATATGAATGACAAGCTCTTGGAAACTGTCCACGCGGTCGGAACTGAGTTCTGCAAGACCCGCCGCAGAAGAACACAAAAACCCTTCAATCACACTCTTAATATCATGGCTGTTAAACGGGAAATGAAGCTGCAGTCTTCAGCAGATTTGACAGCACACAGGCAACTGAACAGACGGATCTCCAAGTGCATGCGACGGGACTTACACAACTTCAATAGAGATCGTATTGAAAAAGCGAACGAGCGGGACCAGGGTTCCAAAGTCTTTGCGAGAGATCCGTCTGCTAGAAAGAGCAAACTGTCGAAGCTGAAGACCGAATGTGACGATATCGTTTCCGGGACATCTGATATTTTGAGTGAGATTGAGAGGTTCTGTGGGCATGATACACACCATCCTTGAAGTCACACGCAAGTGTGAGTAACGATCCGAGAGCAAGTCTTATTCGACACTATTGCGATAATATTCCAGACGTTAATCTGAGCGAGATTAGAATGATTCTCCAGCAACTGTAAACGGCAAGTCCCTGTGTGAAGATAGAATTGCATCGGAACTTCTGAAAGGTGTGAAATGTGTGGAAAACCAGTTCTTGAAGTCCTTCAGAAGCTTTTTCATGGTAGGACTACTCCAGAGGCGGGGAGCAAAAGTGCGGTGGTATTTGATCTTCAAGGAAGGCGACAACATTCTATTGACTAACTAGGTATCTACTGACCGATTTACGAGCCGCGTCTACGTGCTGTTTTGGAGAGTCATTACAAATCGTCTCGTTCCCGAAAAGGTTTTAGTACCATGGATCACATACATAGCCTTCGACAAATTGTACAGAAGACCGAAGAGTACAATCTGCTTGCCACCTTGCCTTGCGTATGTGGACTATGAGAAAACCTTTGATTCTGTCGAAATTTGGGCAGTGCTACAGTCTCTTCAGCGGTGCCAAGTTGACTGTCGGTATATCGAAGTGTTAAAGTGTTTGTACAGTAGAGCTACGATGGCTATCCGAGTACAGAACTAGAGTATGAAACCTATCCAAATACAGAGATGTGTAAGACCGGGTAATGTAACATCCTTGAAACTCTTCACCGCTTCATTGGAAGACGTTTTTAAGCTACTAGACCGGAAAGGATACGGTATTAATATCAATGGCGAGTACATCACTCACCTTCGATTTGCCGACGGTATAGTCCTTATGGCAGAATGATGGACGACCTCAACACTATGCTCAATGACATAAATAGTGTTCCCCAACGGATTAGTTTAAAGATGAACATGGACAAAACAAAGATCATGTGTAACGTTCATGTCACACCTATCCCGGTGGTTGTTAGGAGCACTTAGCTCAATGTTGTGGACGAGGATTTTTACCTGGGACAAATAGTTCGATTAGGTAAGTCCAACTTCGACCGAGAGGTCAATCGACGGATTTGACTCGACTGAGCACCGTTTGGGAAATTACGACACATTTTCTTGTCAGGTATACCCTTAAACTTGAAAACAAGATTTTACTTGATTTTTTTCGACTTAAGGATCTGAGACGTGGACCTTCACTGATGGCCATATGAAGCCAGCTCTGAAGCTGAGCGATCTCGAGCTTCCTGCTCAAGATCGTTCGAGCTGTGAAGAGGGATACGCTCAGGACTTCTCTGTGTGATAAACTTAGAAATGATGATATCCGCAGTAGAACCAAAGCAACGTTAATCAATTTAAATTAATCATTAATTACCTCTATACTGTGTCTCTTTCTATCATGTGTCAATTAGGTAACAGAGAGAGAGAGAGAGAGAGAGTAACTTTAAACATTTCTTAAATTGACGTCAGGTAAGGCCGTAATACATGTTATTTTGAACACAAGAAACTATGACGTTTTAAAATGGCATTCACTTATAACTTCTAAAAAAATGTTTTGTCACGTCATAAAAAAAGAAAAACTGTTTCAGTTGACGTGAATACTTTAGTAGTCCTTTCCTTTTCTGTGGTTTAGTATAAAGTGACAAAATATATTCCCTCGTATATTGCTCTTCAATCTACATAAGACACATCATTGTATTTTATTGAGCGGATGGTTGCAAAGTAACCATTAATATCTTTAACTATTAGTATCTTTATATTCCTACTCCCTAACATGGTTGGTTTGCGAAAAAGTTATTTATCAAACAATGTCACTTGACTAGTAATCAAAGTGAATCAATTGAAGTATTATACTCATACGACTGTAATTTTTAATTCGTCTGAAGTTGAATTTACCCTATGAGTAACTTTTATCTTACAATTGAAAATCTGCCTTAAATCATATATTCAGGGGTTTCTCTGTATACTTTTTTCCTCCTCTTCAGCCCAAAACAGTCTAGTGATTGACGGAAATCCTCCTATAGACTAAAGTTTAGTAGTAATCCCTTGGCAGGAAAATAAGATTTTTCACAATGTATACCTAGAGTCTTGGTCAGGTAACTAAAACCTATTAAATAAAGCCCAAAGCTGAACATAGGCCTACCCTCTAGATTGCCTTGTAGGGGGAATATTTGCCATAGTTAGCACGCTTGGGATGCGGGTCGGTAACAACAGTTTTTAATTTTCAGTCGTTATTAGGAAGACGCTGCTGCCCATCTCCTGATTTGATTCCCTACGTCGCCTCTTACGATACCCGCGGGATGATATGGGGTGGTGGATATTGTTACACCGCCACTACACTGGAAAAATAGACAATACCACATAGAACAGGTTTTAGCTATCCATTTCCATATGACTTGTTTGCTGGGTTAAAATAATAATTTACACTTATAATTACAATACACAACAGAAACGAACACGGCGGTTATCATGTCATTTCAATTACTAACGTATGATACAACCACCAAGTCACTTTAATAGTTTGGTTCACCGCCCTTTTCAACATTGCGACGAAACGCCATATTTAAGGTTGCTAAAAAAAATTAATAATTCAATTTGAAGTACTAAAGTATATATAATCTTACTATACGTATATTTTTTCCAAATTCTACGCATTATTTAGTTTTTGAGGTTAGTATACGTAGACCATGTCAGTTTTGAAACATCGATTGTATTTTTCATCGATATTGTATCAACTTCGTTTCTTACAACACCGTGGGACAATATGGAGTGATGACACTGACGTGTCCCGATTTAGGCTGGTCCTGTGTTTTGTAAGAATTCAAAGCAAAATTTTCACTTTTGCCACATTATTTTTTAATTAATATTGTTGCGCGCTATAATTAGCGCCCAGTATGTAACGGGTGATTATTTATTAACGCCATGTGGTGTCAAGCAGCAGAAATAGGAGCGTCAAGATCTTTCTAGAACTCTCCCTTTAGCGGACACTCGAATTTTCTATATCTAGTCGGTCGGGACCGGTATTTGCTGGAACATTCTAGATGTTTCGGTGAATAAAGCCGTTTTGGGCCGCGACCGTGGCATTATTGAATTGGCGATAGAAGTGAAGACTTAGGAGCAAGATAAAGTGAATTAAAGTGTTGAGTGTGATTAATTATTAGTGTGTATTAGTTTTAATTGGTATTCGGTAACTAAAGTGTCAATGTTGGTAAGCAGTTTTTATTGTCATGAACCCTAAGTTCGTAACAATATTAATTGTTCTGATTTTGAGGCAACTATTCTAGTACTTATCACGCTTGCTACCTTTGCTGTTTGTTGTTAACACACTCTCTATCCGACCCGAATGGTTTGCTTTGTCGTTGCCAAAAGAGCGGAATAATTTTCCAGCGACAGCTTTTTCATCAGATTACGGAGTCACATTCTTGAAAGTATCAATAAAGAGACTTTTGAGCTAACTTATTTTTTTTCATAATATTATTGCACTATATTACCGTATATCGAGTGGGATTGTATCTTAACACTAACTTAGATTAAGTAAAAAACGTAGTTTTTTATAGGATAGGGTGACAAACGAGCACATTGTCCACCTGATGGTAAGTGGATGCAGAGGCCCATAGGCATCTACATCTATTCTCAGAATTCAGTAGTATATATGTAGTTTGAACATGTTTTTCCGCTGTTTAGGGACCTAATTTCTCTTGACGACGTTTAAAACATAATAATTTCCTTTTTTATTTTTTTCTTTTGATCTTTGCTAATAATTGCGACCCCTAAGTTTTTACTCCAAGTACGAAATTAATACGCCGTCATAAAATATGATACGAAAAGGCGTATACCTAATTGAAACAATTAATATGTCCAAATACTCGTTTATTACTGATTTCTGTTCTAGGTATACACCGCACATTCCTGGACACAAGCCTGTTTCATAATGCCTTGTATTTACCACGACAGATGGATTGATGACCACTGTACCGGATATTATACACCTTTGATGCTATTTCCTGTCACTGATCAGAAGTCGTACATATTGCTTTAAATTATTAGAGGCCATAGGATCTTGGTATTTTCCATAGTTGCGTCTTCCAACACCCACAGAACATATTTAGCAAAGAAAACTTTGTTAAGCTTTTACTTTAGGGTAAGACTTTACAAATGGACTGTCTGATCGAATCATAAAATATTGTGGACCATGGAATTAATGAGGGCTTTATGTACAATGTCAGGGAAATATATCAATAATGACAAATCAAATAGGGACACGTAATTTTAAGTCTAATTTTAACTCTAAGTTTGTGTCTTTTTTCTAGGAGTTCTAACCTTACCTAATCAGAACAGGACTTGAAATTTTACTTGTAACACTTCGCCGGTCACCGTCGGGGCACGCTATCAGTAACCTAACGCTATTCCTGGCTTTGTCCTTTGGCTTGTCGTCATACTTTTATACAAATATGAATTTGACCCAAAATAAAAATGAAAATCTGAAAAGCGGTTGACAGGTAGGCCAACTCTCAACAAAAATTTTTTTGACATCTTTGAATGGCTATAAATATTTAACTCCTCGTTCGATTTTGATTTACTTGGCGTTATCCGACGCAGTTTCTTAATTACAAAAAAAAAATATTGTCTGGTCTTGAGTAAATGGATCGAAAAATTTAAAAGTTAGCTCAAGAAAACGATTATTTAAATTTTTTTAAATACGAGTAGCTGTAATTTTTTTAAGCTTCGTTCGATTTTGACTAATTTGGCGGCAGTCGACCCAATTTCCCAAGTACTTACAAAAAAAAATGTCTTTGATGTCTGAAGTTGTTCATTCAAATATTTTAAAAGTAATTTAGAAAAAACTTGAAAAATATTTGGCAGATTATTTTAACATTTTCAATACTGTCCTCTCTTGTTAGGCATTTTAAATCGTTTAGCCATTATGTATAACGACCGAGATAATTATCACATGGTTCACGGCAGACATTACATACGTTTTATACGTGACATAGTAATAATTTAGCTACACTGCGGCTATATTATTGTTGTAGCATGAATGGGTTGGTTCGACCGGGGAAGGACCACGCTCTCACAGAATACAAGCGTAAACTAGCAGCTTAATACTGCTGTTTTTTGTATGGTGAGTGTAGAGATACGGAGACGTCTTTATACTGGAAATGAGGCATTCCATCTTAATATTCAGGGGTGACAACCCATCTGCATTTTGATTCTGAATTGAAAATAAATCTAGATGTCTATGGGCCACGGCAACGGCATCCATTTACCATCAGGTGGACATTGAGCTCGTTCGTCACGCTTATTCTTTTAAAAAAAGACAAATTATACAAGCGAACTTTAATTCATTAAAAATTTCTTTTCTATTTCTTTCTTGACTCCTTTAATCCTTAAGGGGTGGGCAATGTTCGAAACAATTTTATCCAAAATTAACTTTGAATACATACATACATATATAGAGAGACAAGAGATTTCCATCTTTCATTTACGTATACTTAATGTAATTAATACTCCGTCGTGTATATATATATAGGCGTAGAAAGATACAGACAATGCAAAGTCATTTTTATCTTAACGATGTCGCCGTGGCATTTTCTTGGGGGCGTAAATGGGCGACGATATCTGACCAATGACCGTCTTGGAGGGAGGACTCGCCTTTGTTGAAACGAAATTAGGATGCTTCAAGCGAGAAATTGAGTTTTTCATTTTGAGTTCCATTTTATTATCGCCAAAATCGATTACTCATTAAAATATACTTTGGTTAAAGTTGTTATTAACATAATGAAAGACGTGTTAATAAATTTACGTTTTACTACATTATCTCCAGTAAAATTTCGTGTTAAAACCTAAAATAATGTTAGATAAACTATTTTTATCTCATTTGATTTAGGTTATCTATTTAATATTTGACGTTTTCGGAGGCTTTGTAGTACTAGCAGTCACTATTCGCAACACAACACGGAAATGCGAACAAATCTAGAAAAATAGTTTATATTCCATATCTAAGTAGAATCATGAGTAGATATCGATTAATAACACGGAAATTTTTGTTAATAATCTATCAAATAGATAATTGAGCGCACAATGTCAAATTTTAGTTTTGAAGGGCAGCTATATTATGTCTGCGTCACGAGTGGGTAGGCTCGACCGGGGAATGACCACGCTCTTACAGAATACCTACCAGCGTAAAATAGATACAGCGTTTCGTATGGTGATAGAACTCACTCAAGAGAACCGGATTCCGTTTTTACTGGAAACGAGGCATTTCCTCTTGGCCCTGAAGGATGAAACGCATCTGCATTTTGATTGTTAATAGAGAATAGATGTAGATATCGGTCACATCATCCGCTTACCATCAGGTGGACTGTGTGCTCGTTTGTGATCCTTATTCGATAATATACCTATATGATGAGTATAGAGAATCGGCGACCCTTTTTACTACATCTACTTTTTGATTATAAATCGAAGAATATGCCACAGCACCCACTCACCATCCACCTGGACTGTGTGCTCGTTCGTCACTCTAATTCCATAAAAGGATTAAAAAGAGCTGTTTATTGTGGTTTTGCATCTTTAAAAAGTGTTTATATTATATATTTTGTACAACCGACTTCAACACTACCACAATCATGATGGGAACATCATCAATATATTCGAAGTCAATTAAAGACGCATTATTAAGAATAACTCAAAAACATCAGATCGTGATCATCATTGATATATATGGGACTACATGAGAAGCACCAGCTTTCATATAAAAAAGAATCATCAAAATCGGTACACTTAGAAAAAAGTTCTGAGGTGAAACACATTAAAAAAATACAGACGAATTTTAGCTGAAAATAGTGATACAGTCTTGATTAGAGATGAAATGGATAACTGTTTGGCCGGATACCGGATATCCGGCCAGTCTCCTCGTCGGATAGACGGATATCCGGCTGCCGGATATTCTGTCGAACTGCCGTTTGGTGCATCGCAAGAAGCGAAAGGTAAAGTCAATGCAAACTGTTCGCGATCGTGACCCTTATATTTGGTGGGCAAGTATTGCTACACAATTCACAAATTTATCAAAGTTCGCCAAAATCTATCTTTCAGCACCCTGCAGCACTGTGTACAGTGAAAGACTTTTGTAGTAGTGAAAACTTCTTTAGCGGCGTTGTATCTACACTTTTTCTGTAAAGGGTAAAAATGTTCTTTCGTCAGGTCACGTGTCCTGATCGAAAATTCGTAAGACGGATGGAGAGAAACAGCGGGCGCGGCGTAGGAGAGGAAGTATCCCCCTCTCTTTCTACGGCGCAGCGAAGATGTATGCCTACGCTTGATTTCTGAGAGATAAACTTTTTAATGTAATATAAATTGTCATGTTTGTGTACGATTGCGCAATAAATAAATATACCACATAAATGATAGTACTTTTATACTGATATTTAAAGCAATTCGTGCAAAATTATTCCCCAACCATTCCAAAATATCAAAAATGCACAACGTTAATGTTCAAGTTTTCACTTCAGCCGGCACTCCCGGAGTGCAACCCGTCGTTTTTTTTATTTTGAGTATTTAAAGTAAAAGAAAAATTACAGCCTATATACGTCCCACCGCTGGGCACATGCCTCCGCTCGTTTCTGAGAGGGTTTTAGGGCAAGGAATTGTCCGCCGCGCTGCCCCGATGTCTATTGGTGGACTTCACATGTCTTCGAAATATTTTTTCTTATTTCTCTGACATGCAGGTTTCCTCACGACGTTTTCCTTCACCGGCGATCACGTTGTAAATCGGCACTTAAAATTGCAATTAACAATTTCGTTAGTGCCGGCGGGGATCGAACCCGGTTGGCTCTCGTACTGTGAAATTTACAGCGAGCGCTAACCATTTGAGCTACCACGACTCTTTGAGTATTTATCAAGAATATAATGCCGCTCATTTCCTGTTTAAGTTTCCGTCTGTCGCCACTTACGACACGCGCACAATATGGAGTAACGGATATTCTTACACTGCCATTACACTATGCAGTTTCAATATTAGCTCGTAATAAAGAAACAATCGAGTAGACTATCTTTTTGGCGGCAAAAAGCCAACTATCTAAGTTTAAGACCTACAGTAGCATTGTAATTTCCTAGAGATCTAAAACGTTCTACGTATACAAACAAACAAACATCGTTGAATTATCACGCAAGTATGAGTACGAGTTGATACGTGGTAGAGCCACGCTGCGGTTATATTAAAGTTGCAGCGCGAATGGGTTGGCTCGACCGGATAACAGCTTAATGCTGCTATGTTTCGTAAGCTGAGTGTATAGAAACGGAGACCCTTTTTACTGGAAACTAGGCGTTCCATCTCAGTCCTCGGGGATGACAACGCATCTGTATTTTATTTCTTCGTTGAGGATTAATATGGGCCGCAGCATCTACCTACCATCGGGTGCTGGTTTGTCACCCTCACTTTAAAAAAACCTAATGGTAAATAATCCAAAAAATAATATTTTTCCAAGAGCGTTTATCAACTGAAACAGTTACGGTGATATCTCAGACGTCGATTTGAGCGAGATTAAAATATTTCTTCAAAATTTTCTATAAGTACAATAAGTTATAGATAGAGTTGCAGCGGAAGTTAAAAGTGAAGAACCAGTAGTTACGTAGTAAAAGTTATTTAGAAGCAAAAATAATTTGTCGAGCAGAAGTTAGATGATCTAATTCTTCAAAAAAGTTCCTCAGACCGAAGAAGAAACGGCGAATTAATATTGAATAGCATAATTAGTAGGTATATACAGAAAAGAAAACGGTAACAGACCCTTGGTTAACTGAAGTGTGTTTCTATGACATACACCACCATCTTACGTATCACTGCCGCCAAATAGCAGTAGGTGCGTTGCTGCGTCTCGGTGTTATCGAGAGCCACTACATTTTAGTTTTCTATGTGTGAAGTTGGTTGCCGGTGTCCATGGTCTGTTGTAGCTACTCACCGTCAGGTGAAGAGTAAGTACGTTTAAAAAAGTACGATAAAAAATTTAAAGCGAACGTGTTAGGGAAGTGTGTAGCGAGCCCGAGCTGACCAGCCCCTGCAACCGGCACATCTTCACAAGTGTAACGCATGTGGCAACCATCGCCCTAAATATAAAAAAGGGAAGACGACCTACCACATGGCACCTCTGCAAGCAGAGGCGTTAAGCGAGCATGATATAGGCGATCGCGATTGTCCAACGCCGCCGTCACCGGGACGTCAATGAGAACGATGTCAACGAGAATTATTTCTGGCCGAGATCAAGATGACGTGACGGCGATCGTTTGACCACAGCGATGATCTCGGTTCAGTCGGTTAGTAGTAGTTGTCACGCGTCAGCGCGTTTCGACGTCACGTCGTCGGTGTGGATGGACAAATTTACATGATGTGTTTTGTATTGTCAGCATATCTGTCCGTCACAATCTCGGACCGAGTTCTAGCGGTCGCGCCGATCTACTCTAAACTTCTGCGGACAGGCGACTATAGTAAATGTATGTGTCACTATCTCGGCACCGTCATCTCATTCTCGTTGCCGTACCGAAATGGCGGCGTTGGACAACCGCCTTAAGGTGTGTCTTCCCAGATACACAAAAGTAAGACAGTTTACTGAACACACTTGTAGGTTCTTATGAGACCACTTACTGTTCTCTCTACAGAACTTTAAATGTCTCTAAATATCATGCTTACTAACACTTGTTTATAATGAGTACGTGCGTATTATCTGGGTAACATTTACATCACGAACTTACGTAACTTGGTATTAAACTGGGGTAACACAATTCCGTGCTCCTTTGTCAATAAAATATTCACTTAAACTATAGTAAACTTTGGAACAGAGAAGACATATTACATCATTAGGATATTTATTATATATTCACCACTTTTTGTCTTTGCTAATATGACTTTTAGATTATCCACTTTAGTAATATTTCTTAAGTTACGCTGAAGTCGATCATTTTTTTTTTGGCATCAGGTATTCATGTTTTACAACTACGTAATATTTTCATATACATATACGTCTGAACTGGCTAGTTAAAGTTAGAATATTAAACGCCCCACGTCAGTTGTATGTACAAGAGTAATTAATTAAAGTATGTACAGTAAGAGTAACTAATAAATATATAGTAGTATACAGTAAAGGTAATTAACGTAAACTAACCTAGCAGTAGTCGCATCCTTTAGTTGACGAATTCATCCAACAGCATAAGCAGCTGAGTTGAGTTTTTCAGCCAAGGTTCCTATGTTAGAACCCAATTGCAATCCACAATCAAGAGTGTTTCAAAAACGCTGTGTTTTCAATAAAATATGATTTGTTCTTTTGCAACATAGTGGTGTCCGGTCTTTGTTTCACATTTATGCAGCACGAATGCAACGCCTTGACCAATTTTTTTTTATAGGATAGCATGACAAACGAGCACACAGTCCACCTGATGGTAATTGGTTGCTGTGGCCCATAGTCATCTACATCTATCCCCGATTACGAATCAAAATGCAGACGCGTTGTCACCCGTAAGGAATAAGATGGAATGCCTCCCTTACAGTAAAAAGGGTCTCCGGTTCTCTACACTCACCATACGAAACATAGCAGCATCAAGCTACTATTTTACGCTGGTATTCCGTGAGAGCGTGGTCCTTCCCCGGTCGAGCTGATCCACTTGTGCTACATCTATACAACTAATATAACCGCAGCATGGCTCTACCTAAGTTAAAATTAATACCAAATGCTAAGATCTACGATCCTATACAAAATATGTATA
>DWHP01006374.1:0-11444 GCA_018247895.1 Parnassius honrathi | reverse complement strand
GTGTTCGGCGATTAAAGTGTTAATTTTGGTAAATCAATCGGCAGTTTTATTGTCACGAACCTCAAGCTCGTAACAATATAAAAAATGTTACTGTGACACACTGTTATTTGTCACATGCACTTTTCTATTCTCGCATAGGTTCAACACCTTAGAAAGAAAATTACCTACCAAGACTGTAGTAACCAGACTGGTATTTAGTAACAGCATTTTGGAACTGTTATATATGTGGAACTGGCACAGGTGGAACAGATATGCAATTTTAATTGTTGCAGCCCATTCCTAATATGATCATTCTTCTAAAAGTTTGAAGCATGGTAGCTGTGATTTGGGTTGATGAGTGATCGAGTGATTTGAGTTCGATCCTCGCCGGCACCAATGAAATTGTTAATAGGTTTAAGTACGGTGAAAGAACACATCGTGAGGAAACCCGCATGTCTGAGCAATTAAGAATAAATAAATGATTTGAAAACATGTCAAGTCACACCAACACGCACTGGAGCAGCGCGGTGGACATTTCTCTGTTCCAAAACCCTCTCAGAAAGTCTGTGACCAGCAGTGGGACATATAAAGACTATAACGATTCCCCAGTTGTTGAGAGAATTTTCCTTAATCGTCACACTTGGCAGACGGATTGAGGATCACACCAACCATACTCTTAAAAATACCAGCGTAAAATAGCAGCTCAACTCTGCTTTGTTTCGTGTGGTGAGTGTAGAGAACCGGAGACCCTTTTAACCAGAAACAAGGCATTCTATCTTAACCTTCAGGGGTAACAGCGCATCTGCATTTTCATTCTAAATCGAGGATAGATGTAGATACCGCCACATCCACTTACCATCAGATGGACTGTGTGCTCGATTGTCATCCTTATTTTATAAAAAAAGATTATAAAGAACGATTTATAAAGAAAGACCAGAAGTGAGCACCTTTGAGGGTATTTTACGTCTAATGTAAACGACATTTTTATACATACCCCATTTACTGGCAGCGATAAGATTTTTCTGGCATTTCTCACAGTCGGCTCTTATAATTCCCACAGGGACTAAATTAATTGATGTATTCTAATATTACGCTGCCACCACAAAATGTTTTTGTTCAAGCAAGGGCGACAATTTTTTTTTATAGAATATGTATGACAAACAAGCATACAGTTCACCTGATGGTAAATGAGCCCACGACCTATAAATATCGATATTTATTCCCGATTAAGAATCAAAACATAGATGTGATATCACCCTTGAGGACTAAGATAAAATTTTTTAATTATTCTAAGCCAGCGCTTAACTACAATTCCACCTGATGATAAGTGGTGATGTGGTCTACGACGGTGAAGCGCACTGACTTAACAAAAGCCTGTTCACTCTTGCCTTGAAGACACGCACACTGTAATCGGATGGAAAGACTGATGCTGGCAACTTATTCCACTGCTTTGCTATACGTGTGCTACTAAACGACGAAGCAAACCGCTTGGTTCGAATGCGTGGTAAGTCAACAACGAAAGGGTGGATGGCCGAATGTCTAGTTGTCCGATGGTGGAAGGGAAAGGGAGGACTTAAATTATGCAATTCCTGCGCACACTCTCCGAAATGCATCCTGTAGAAAACAGAAAGGCTTGCTAACTTGCGCCTGCGTTCGACGTCGCTAAGATTAGTTTTAACCTGATTCGGGTCACCAATCAATAGAAAGGCGTGCGAAGAGGCGTCTCTTTGCACGCCTTTCCATTGATTACAAAGCTGCTAGGTGGCGTTTTGCAGCACCAGCCCATATATGGCAGCAACACTCCATGCACGACCGGACTTGCGCTTATATAAAGTATGCAGCTGTTCCGGCGTGAAGTATCGCCACACCTTTGCAGGGACTCCTTGGCCTCCTGGCTTTGGCCTTGGACTCAATGAACCTCGTTTCCAGTAAAAAGTGTACTCGGATCTCTACACTCACCATAAAATGCTATTTTTAGATTTGATATATATTTAATAAAAATACTCACCAGTAAGTTTAAAGGAGACGTCAGCCATTCCCAGTTTATTCTCGGCGCGGAAGGTGTAATTGCCGAAATCCGATTTCCTTACGGATCGAAATATTAGCTGATGAGAGTTTTCTTGGACTATGATTATTACCCTGGAATATATTGAAATACATTCCTAAATATTATAATTTGCCAGTGTATATTAAAATTAATTATAACGTACTAATTTCGAATTTAAATTTGTATACAGATAGATTGCACTAGACAACATATTTTTTTTGTTCATTATACAAATAACTGTGATTAACTGTCCGGTGAGACATTAAAATGTATCTGCATTTGCTTCCGAATTCAGGGTAAATGTTGGTAACTATAGGCTACAGTATCCAATCGGGTAAAAAAGTACCAGATATCAACTGTGACAATTTTTATTATAAAATGCCCAAAGATATTTTAAAACATCTTTGGAAATGCCGGTGTAGTATACATAGAAGTCTTTAGAGAAATCATTAAAAGTTACACAAACTACACAAAACGACAGTAATCTTTGTATTATCTTGGCAAACCTGTCGTCAGTCTTGACCGGGCTGCCATCCCTGTACCAGGCGGTGTTGGCGGGAGGTGCTGCAAACTCCAGCGTCGCCTCTAGTGCCGCGCGGAGCCCAATCGCAGTGTGAACGAAGCTCCGATCTACTTTCACTACTGGCGCATCTATTACACAGTAGTAAATTTTTATTTGTAAAATTGATCATCTATTACACAGTAGTAAATTTTTATTTGTAAAATTGATGTTCTGTACTGCTGGCCGTATGGGAACGCTCAAGGTCGTTCAGCAAGCTATAGAGAGGGCTATGTTCGGGGTTTCTCTGCATGATAAACTTAGAAATGAGGATATCGGTAGTAGAACCAGAGTGATCGACATAACCCAACGGATTATTTAGCTGAAGTAGCAATGGGCCGGCCATATAGCTCGAAGAACCGACAACCGATGGGAAAAAAAAGGTTCTCGGGTGGCAGCCTCGTACTGGTAGGCATAGTGTAGGGCAAATCCCACTAGATGGAATGACAACCTGGTAAGTCATGCAGGAAGTCGATGGATGCAGGTAGCTCCGGGCCGTGCTTTGTGGCATTCCTTGGAGGAGGCCTATGTTCAGCAATGGACTTGTGAAGAGCTGTAATGACAATGATGATGAAAACTGATGTAACTGATTGTTGTGAACCTACAGATGCGTTGTCAGCTCTGAAGACTAAGATGGAATCCCTCACAGTCTGCTGCTTATCATGCTGGTTCTTTATAACCTTCAGACCGGAACACACAGCACAGCAGTGCAGGAACTGCTATTCGGCAATAGGTAAGAGGAGTACCTAACCAGATGGACTTCTATCCAGAAAAGGAGTCCTAACACTTATCAAAGCTAGCAAACTGTGAAGCATAGACTAAGACAGAATCTTAGTCCTAAGAAGTGATAAAGCATCTGTAGCCTTCTTTAAACGAAGTAAGTTGCAGTTGTCTACAAATTTTAGTGTTTTATCAGCGGGAAAGTCGTTAAGTTCGTTTGCCACTGCAATTTTTTTTTTAAAAACCTAGTTAATTAAAGTTTTGGAATAAATTAACAAGACAATACTTTAAATTCCATCCACATATCTCTCTGGTTGAAAGTCCACCACCAAGCATTTCACAAGGAATTAAAAAATTTTGCCACTCTTGATCTCAATGTGTCTTTTAATAATTTACGGTTTTTCCAGACCAATATGACGCAAACACGTTCTAAAAGGAGCCTTCTTCTTACTAAATGGCCCGCATCGCTGCAGCTCCAACACTTAGCGTAGAAGTAAAGTACGCACTTTTTATACGTGGTGTCGCAACGCTGAAGTGTAGTAACGCTACAACTATGTTAAGGTTGCAACATAAATGGGTCAGCTACACCAGGGTAATGCTCGCACAGAATACCACTCGTGAAATAGACACATAATCCTGCTGTGCGTTTAATGAGTGACGAGAAAACTGTTTAATCTTGGTTGTGGTGACAACGTATCTGTATTTCGATTCAAAAATAAATGTAAGTCATGTAAGTCTTCGAACCAAAAAAAAAATTAATAGTGTCCTCAAGACCGACTTTCTTTGCGGAAATCTATTGTATTAAAGATGTTAAAAAGTAATAAACCAATAAATTTTTAACATATTTAAGACCGAATTTCGGTCACGGCGGCCCGTCTCTACGGATACTAGGCATATGCGTAGGACAAGATTATAGTGCACGGGTGTGTGCTATATTCCTTTACTGTTGTCCGATAGGAGGCAATCCGACACTATCTGAGTAACAGAAATAACGGCTTTAGATTCTCTCCGAGACACGGAGTTAAAACATTGCTAACATCCTGAATCTGGGCTGCTACTGAAAATTTCTTGTCATTGAAACCCAATAAATTATTATGGCTACGCTTATGCCCACTAGACCAACGAGGCAGTCAACCGCGAATCACAGTACTACTAATATTAGGTGGATTATGATCGTTTTTCACCACTACCTATTATTATTGTGATTTATACAAAGCCTCCGATTGTGTCAACGATAAGGCATTAATCAGGAAAATTGAAACGTATGGTTTAAGAAATGTGGTTTCTTAATTTACTAATTTTTATTTATGTAACAGAATTCAAAAAGTTGTCACCAGCGGTAAAAGTTCTTCAGTGTCGACGGTACAACAGGATTTCCTAAGGGCTCCATTTTCGACCCTTCTTATTTCTTGTCTATATTCATCACAAATTTTACATAGAAGGGGTCAACCATGATGTAGTATTAATTCCTGACGATACTTCTTTCAATTTCATACTTAAATAAAAACTGACATTAACACATTATGACCCTCCCCACCTTGTATAATCACTCTTATAGCAGCCCTCACGGGATCACCAACTCCGTTGTTAGCAGTACACTCATACACTCCGGCCAGAAGTCTGTGTTCTGCTCTGAATTTAATGCGGGCACGATGCTCCAGGAGCGCCATTGGTTCACCCTGATAAGAAGATTAGATATAATTTAAAATTTGTACCAAAAACTGTGTGTGTAAGTGCCCTTAAACAACGAGCATGTATTCGTAAATATATGGAAAGTGAGAAAGGTGTATCAGGATCGTACCAAATGGAAGTCAGTAGTCTCCTACCTATCCCTGGTCTACTTTTGTATTTACATGGGGAAATTCCTACCCGTACCCACCTCGCGGGGGTATGGGCGGGTTATGTTGGCCTCGCACCGACTAAAACTCCATGGCGTTCCTCGTTAGCACTCGTTCGCCACATATTGACAGGGATACGGGACGCCCTGAGGGTGAATTCCTATGCAAAAAAGTAGTCTTGAAGCCAGTCTATTAGTTGGAATCCATTAATGTAAGATATTAATGGATATATACTAATAGACATCAATTTCAACGACTAAATGTGTTTTATACGTACATTTTTTCTCCACTCAAAAGTAGGTTTAGGTGTTCCAGTAGCTTCGCATCCGATGTCCACATATTCCCCTTTGCGTACTTCAAGATAGCCGTCCTCTGGGATTGTTCGCACCGTTGGAGAACCTAGATAGTACAACCTTAAATCCTTTATTAAATCAAATCACAATAAAAGCCTTTTTATTTTTAAGTTCACTGTTGAGCAAAGGTCTTTATACGCATGGACCAGCTGACAATACTGCTCGTAGTATTTTTAAATATAAAAAAGTAAAGGTGATGTGTACAGTGTAATGGTGTAAGGACTGCTTGGTCTAGTGGTCGTAAACGCGATCGTTAATCACGAGCTCCCGGTTTCGAATCCCGATTCGGGCCAAAATCAGCCATTTTCTGCCAACTTTCGATAGCAGCCCGGAGTCAGAAAGTAGACGTTTCACTCCCGTGCCTTGGAAAGCACATAAAGCCGTTGGTCTTGTGCATAGAATACTATAATACATACATAATAGAACAGGGGAGTGGGCGGAGCCCGTGTAGCCACTAACATGTCACTAACACGTCAGCAGGAAATGGAATTTAAATAAAGGAGACATATTCTACAACCAGTAAGTCGAAAGTATTTATATTTTGTAAATATTAGAAACAAAAATAAAGAAACATTTATGTGTCAAAAACGTTAATCAAAAGTCTAAAATGTGTTTGCAGTAGTGATAACCGATAATACGACGTATTTGCTTGTATGTGTGCTCCCGGCGAAACCAATCCTCGTACAAAGTAAGGTTGACAGCCATTCTATTGTGTATTATAGTATTATATGGTCCTGTACCTGATCTCTCTTCATTCGTGCAGAATGATCCACGACTTTTTCTACCACCAGGGCGGCGCCACGTAAAAATGAGGTGTAATATTTGACAGATTTCATAGCGGAGAAGTTAATTTGTTCGAATAATGTAACGATTAATGTTTCTTTCTCTACTACAGTGCGTGAGGGTAATATGGTCATCCGGTTAATATGGTCACTTTCTTGTAACTCAAAAACGACCGCCTTTTTTGCATACGATAGGTCTCCATCAGTAAATCAACATAAAGGGTTAAAAAGGCACTGCTTTATCGACGCCACTTTGGCTGTTGCATTATACTATTTTGCATTATATAGTTGCGTCTACTAAGCGTGTTTTGAGACAATCCATGGGGAGGTCTATCTTCAGCAGTGAACTTGGATAGGCTGTAATCTCTACAACTCTATATAGTATAAAACAAAATCGCTTCCCGCCGTCTGTACTTCGGATTTTGATGTGGTTTTCATCAATAGACAGAATGATTCAAGAAGAAGGTTTATAAGTATGTATAGTAGTACATGCATATGTTGTCAATATTCAAAAATCACATGTACGAAGCCGGAGCGAATCGCGCTTCGCGTGAAATCGTACATGTGATTTTTGTAAATGTAGTGAATGGTAAATGATGAAATACGTTTTTTACTTACATTGTACTTCAATGGAGTGTGTTTGCTTGATCGGACCCCAGGGTTCTGGCCGGATGATCTAAAAATATCAATAATTAATGAGTAAAACACAACAAGATCAATTAAATCCCGGTAGTTAAATAAAGTTAGATATTTTTAAAAAAAACTTATGATAAAAGTAAAAGATGCGGGAAGTTGATGGATGCAGGTGATTCAGAACCTTGCTTTGTGACATTACTTGGGGGAGGCCTATGTTCAGCAATGGACTTGTGATCGGTTTAATGATGATGATGATGATGATGATGAAAAAGTGCCGACTTCAAAAGTCTAAAAAAATAAAATAATTTCACATGTTGAAGTTTTGTCTTCAGATTGCGAATGTAAATTTTATTAATTTTTAAGTTTTTTTTTACACTTTTAAGTGGACAGCAGAAACTTAATATCGTTTAGAATAGAACTATTAGAAACTTCATACCATATTTTGCTTTTGAAATTTTCTCCTAATTTATATGGAATCCGTAATAAGCTATTCAATAGAAAAAGAATCATCAAAATAGGCTTACAAATAACAAAGATATCGTATAAGATGCATCCAAAAAAAAACATACAGTCGAATTGTTAAACTCTTTATTTTGAAGTCAGCTAAATTAAGTAGACCATAAATAATAATTAAAAGCTGATAACACAGACATCAGGACGTCAGTCACCTCAGTCCCCCGTGACCATGGGTGATGGAAAGCACCCGTAACCGTCGGGAATTAAGAATCGTTTATATTAAACGCTATAAAATCCGTAAAAGTAGTTTTAATCAATGTGTAGTGTTCGCGTAAATATAAAAAATCATTATAAATTAAGAGGTGTCAAAATGGTACAAAGTTGGCATAGCTTTTGTTGGCGATGTTATATGCTTTATCTATATCAATTTATGCTTTGTTAATAGTAATCAACCTAGCAGTGAACATTATTTTGCAAATGCGATAAGATTTATAAAAGAAAGAATCAAAGACCAAAACAATAAAAATATGAAAATAATTTTCTTAGATATAAACACTGTATAAACACACGCTTCTCACCCAGACGGGTAGGCAGAGACTACGGACTTCCATTTGGTACACCTCTCTCGCCTCCTCCATATCCATGTACCTACGCATACATGCTCGTCGGTAAAGGGTACCCATTTTCAATATATCGCCAATTAGGTCGGTAAACCTTCGCCTAGGACGTCTATTTATCCATCATTAAAAAATTGTGTAAAACAGTTTTTTTATACATAAAACTAAACTGGTGCTCATAATGATTTCCTTACGTAAATACTACACATTATTTATATCTATACAAATAAATAAAATTGAAGCGTCCGTTTGCAATGTCAAATTAAATGGCTTTTTACTAAATTCATATGAAATATATAAGGTGTTTATAACAAAAACACTTTTTTTTAAATTCCTGTATGTCTGTTTGTTCCGGCTAATCTTCGAAATGATTAGACCGATTTTAGCGGGACTTTCACTGGCAGATTGCTGATATTAGATATGGATGTGGAGGAGGCGAGAGAGGTGTGTCAGAGTCGTGCCAAATGGAACTCTGTAGTCTCTGCCCACCACTCCGGGTGACAGGCGTGAGTATTTATGCATATATATGTATGTATTTTAAATGATAAATTGTCATGCCGGTATACCCTTGGTGTACGTATAAGATCAGTGTATACTTATAGCTTAACGTTATGCTATAAATATCAGAAAAGGACTTCAAACGACGAAGGCCAGCCACCTTTATGAACTACAACAAAACCTATCACCTGTCAGTATATATAGAATAGCTCCGAACACGGAGCGTCGCCCGCTCCCCGGGCAGAACACCTTACCCTGCGGGAGATCACCCCTTTTCCTTCCACGGCCAAACTATAAACATTACTAATACTCCCTTTAAGCCTTTAACTACTCCTGGTAACCTTAAAATGCTTGTGTTAAGAATGGTTCACGACATTAGGGTCAGTTCACATCGAGACATGACGAGACACGACGCGGTGCGCCAGAGAAATTTAAATATATGTACTACTTAAATACACGCATTGGGGCAGCGCGGCGGACACTTCCTTGCCCTAAAACCCTCTCAGAAATCAGGGGAGGTCTATGCTCAGTAGTGGGACGTATAGAGGCTGTAACTTTACTACTTAAATGTTTGCGACGCGCATTTTTTAAGATTTTATTGAGATAATTCAGAAATGCCCCGCGGCGTTGCGCTGCGCCACGAGATGCCTCGCGGTGTAGCGCGATGCATCACGACGCAGCGGTGCTTCGTCGGTTGGCGTATCGTGAAAGTGTGATGCACTGCCAACAACTTCACGATGCGCCTCGCGACGTCGCGATGCGTCTTGCGGCGGCGCGCTGCGCGGTGCGAAACCATTGGCCGCTCCAAGCATCATCGCATCGCGTCACGTCTCGATTTAAACTGAGCCTTAGGCCCGGTTTACATTTTGTGAAGTGACAAGTATGAGTGGAAAGTGCAACTGATAAATAATAAGTACTAAACGCGTGTTAACAGAGAGCAACAAATGATAAGTGGGAATAAAATGCGCACTAAGCACTTGTCATTTGTCAGTTGCACTTGCCACTCGCACTTGTCACATCTCAAAATGTAAACCGGACCTTTGCCGAATAGCGGATTCGAACCCACGAATTTTTGAGTTAGGTTACAGTCGCTTATAATAAAAATTTCTCTTGATAGAAAAACCTATTAACTCGTATTGGCCCGACCCTAGATTCGAATCCAAAACCTAATGATAAACAGTCGCACTTACCGCCACTAGAACAACTAGGCAGTTAAACCACGATGGTATGCAGTATATAATAATACCGACTCTTCATATACTTCATACCGAATTTCGATATGGCTATACTACTACTTGGCGGTCTAAATAGATTCCCGGACGTGCGGTAAGGCATTAAAGGAGTCCCAAAAATGTTTACTTCTAATTAATACTATGAGAACGGCAAACGAAGTTAAAAATAACTACAAGCTGAAATTGACGGCTTAAACAAAGAGTTGACCAAATTGACTAATTGCATAATTGGCTACTCGCTAGAGTAAGGGATATATACTAGTGATGGTCATATTATCGATGGGCGATTGCTATCGGTAAAAGAAAAATATAATGCATTAAGATCTTATTAAATAAAAGCAAGAAGAAATGAATAGAATAAGAAATAGAAAAACTGCTGGTGAACGCTCCGTGTGGTAGTACGGCGCTTGTTCTATTCAGAGTCTAGTACATGGCTGACGGTCTCAAACGGTGCGATATATGCGGAGTTTTCTGCCATGCACGAGAAAACTGTGGTACTTACTGTTGCCAGCGGCTTTTCCGGACCAATAAGACTTAGATACCTTCAAGAAAAGAGCCTACTCCTTCCTAAAAGGCCGGCAACGCATCTGCAACACCAGGGGAATTGCAGATGTTAATGGGCGATGGTGATCATTTACCATCAGGTGAGCCACAAGCTCGTTTGCCTCCCCTTATATAAAAACAAGTCATTCAGAAACTGAGATAGTAATACTATCAAAGTTTCTGAAAAAGAGACACTAAAGCCGAAAACATACTATCATAGTATGATTTAGGCCTTAATTGCTATTTTAACGCTATTGTAGCGCGACGACAGCGGTGCTACAATTATAATAGTTAAGGAGTAGCGCATTAAGTGACACAATAGTTGAATAATCTAAATATTTATCTATGAATCACGGGACAGAGTAAGGTTAAAGTATCGAGACGCTATGATTAAAATATATTCACAGGTAAAAGAACTTAACATAGTTAGCAAAAGCCACGCATATAATGTAGTTTTGCAAAATACATGTACCTACTTGCTTGCAAAATGCTTTTGTTTTCTTAGTTTAATTCCAATTTTTTTAGTCATTTTCACGACATACAGTGATCTAAAAATGTTTTTTGATATAATTTATAATTATTTGAAACTCTTATATTGCTGTTAACACCTTTAAACCATTTAACAAGCGGGAAGGATGGAATAATTCCCACCCAACTACAGAGGGATATCGATATCCTTTTTCTTTATCTGGTGAAAATCTTCAGTGCAAGTTCTGCATGAGGAGATACTCCAGAACGATGGACAACTGACAAAGTTCTATTTATACCTAAGGCTGGTAGAAAGGCCTACGCTTTAGCAAAGTCCTTTAGGCCTGCAAGGCTATCTTCCTTTCTTTTTAAGACACTAGAAAAGGTTATAGATAGATATATAAGCCAACATCATACATCGATGTCAACTGTGCCCAACACTAGCATCAAATTAGTATTTGTTAAGATCGAAGGGCGGTTCGTTTACACAAATTAATTGCTGTACACCAGAGATACTATCCGCAGTTTTGTTTTGCAATCGACTTTACAATTTATAGACATGAGTAATGTTATATATATAATAGACTTAGAAATGAGGATATCCGCAGTAGAACCAGAGTGACCGACATAGCCCAACGCATTAGTAAGCTGAAGTGGCAATGGGCCGGCCATATAGCTCGAAGAACCGACAACCGTTGGGGAAAAAAGGTTCTCGA
>DWHP01006373.1:0-11445 GCA_018247895.1 Parnassius honrathi | reverse complement strand
GAGCAGATTTATATATAAAAAAAATTTGCCTAATTACAATAACTTATATATGTTTCTACAAAAAATGTGTATAATAATATATTCGTCATATACTTAAGTACCCACAGAAATGTCGCATCTGAACAAATTAATTTCATTATCTGTATTCCATGACACGAGATGGCGTCTTAGGAATGATTTTTTTTATTATTAATATATAATACTTTTTTATTGATTAAATATCTTATTAACCGATGAAAAGTAATTCCTTGATTATTACTGACATTTCTTGAATTTTTTGTGCAATATCGTACACACGACGGCATATTTTTATCAAGAGATTTTTTTTTAATCAACAAAACACCTGACAACTCTACAAGCGCCTAGCGAGTGATTGATCAGTTTTGAGTGGAACAGAGTAGTTGAATGCAGTGTCGCCTCTACTACATAGTACATAATAGCTCAATGGTCCTTACATATGAAATTAGCGTTTTGTCGTACTGACCACTTTGATCTGACATATCTCCTCTTTGGTTAAGAATTCCAAATTCAAATTTATATATTCATTTAGCTGGTACATTTGAGTTTTGAAAACAGTCTTTCATTTGTTTTTTCCTCAATATTTTTTTCTTTGGCGTCGCTTATTACCGCACAATAGAAAACATGAAATATTTTCCATATTTACGAGTACGAGTTCTACCGTGGCACCAGTGCTACAGAAACAGCTCGAAGGATTAATGATGTGTACGGCGCTGGTGTTGCTAAAGAAAGCAACGGTACGTTTTTGGTTTCAAAATTTTCGTTCTGGAAATTTGAAACTTCAGAACCATACCCGTGGACGGCCGAAGACCAAAGTGGAAAATGAAGATTTAAAGGCTATTGTGGAAGCGGATCCATCACAAAGCACTTTAGAAATAGCTGCAGCTTCGGGTTAAGTGATAAAACTGTATTAATCCACTTGAAGCAAATCGGGTAAGTAAAAAAAACTTGAACGATGAGTACCTCATGAATTGAGTGAATCGAACTTGCAAACACGCGTCGACTGCTGTGTTACTTTTAACAGTGGTAGAGCCACGCGGCAGCTTTGCTGTTGCACGTATGGGCCGGCTCAGTCAGGGGTGGTACCACGACCTCACAGAATACCGCCGTGGAAACTCAGCTTTCGCGTTTCGTCTGGTGAGTGTAGATGGCCGGAGGCCCAATTCCCCCCCCCCCCACCTCCACTCTTAACATGGCAGCGGCATATCAATGATATGTTGCAAACCTGCAACATTCATTGCTGTGCGACGGCACTGGTGATGCTCTGTACACCGGCACTGCCAATATTTCTCGAAAAAACGTCTCCGAGTACCGGGACAAACTTGTGTCTGAAGTCGAGTCTTTGCGGATTAGCGCCGGTGTCGTTCACTACAGCTTTCTAAAATCTTGCTAAACAATTACGGTAGATATCTACTGTCAGCAACTGCAAACCATGAAGGAAGAACCGGCTGCTAAACAACCAAGATTGGTCAATCGCTCTAGGCCACATTTGCTTCACGACAACGCAAGACCACACATTGCACAACAAACAACCACTAAGTTAGATGTGCTACAATTGCAATGTCTGCGACATCCACCCGGACCTTGCTCCAACAGATTACCGTTTTTTCCGGTATTTAGACAACTTCTTACAAGGAAAAAGTTCAACTCAAATGCGGCAGTCCAAACCGCCTTCGAAGAGTTTATTGATTCTCGCCCCCATGGTTTTTTTTTATTAAAGGGATCAATGAACTACTTATGAGATAGCAAAAGTGCATAGATAACAACGGCGCATACTTTGATTAATGAAATATATTTTACATAAAAAAAGTTGACTTTATATTTCTTCCTGTACGGGGAAACGCTAATATCATATTATGTAACGAGCTAGTAGTTGTGCGTATTCCGCCCGAATGGTGTACCGGGTAAACAAAACATTGTTGTCAAGCCCATATAAGCGCCCATAAATATATTTATTAGATCTTACTACGACGTTACTATACCTTTGCGATGGCTCCATCGGTCGCCATTAGTTTACAGCATGTCTTTAAGCACAAGTCAAAATAGTAATTAAAGAAATAATAGTAGAAAATACAACACCAAACAATTATTAAACGGCGTTTGAGTTCGCGTAAAATAGATTCGTGCATATGTATCGAGCCCTGGCGTTAGCGCATCGTATTAAGATTGTATTAATGACTCATTATTGTGCGGCTCGTTTGACCAATGTCAATGTCATGCGGCCACGGACCAACGAGTGTTTTGTTTACTGTTGTACTTTCTTTTGCGGCTACGCATGAGTATGAATGAATAGCCTTTTATCTTTTATGTCGTGTTTCTGTTTAGCTTTTTATTTTATTTATTGTTTCAATAATTAACGAATTGTTTTGTGTTCAAGTGATTCGAATATTTTATTTTCGTACGTGCTAGTGTAACGTGACAATAAAACAAGAAAAAGGTTGGAGTTAGTTTTACCAGAGAATAAATAATAGTACTGGTTTTACTTTTAAACATATGCAAAATTATTTAATTTAATTTATTATGTATTTTAGTCGCTCACGGGGATATTATACGCATGTATAGCTAGCTCTTTGTTTTTTAAAAATTTGTATTCTTATTTTTTTACGTATCTTTAATAAAAAAATACAGATTTTTACTGTGTGAATTGTTTAAGTAAAAATTACTAGCAGCAACTTCATGCTGCTGTTTCGTGTGGCGATGGTAAGTGTATAGAATTGAAGACCTTTTTTAATGGAAACGAGGCATTCTATCTTAGCCTTAAGGGGTGAAAACGCATCTGCATTTTAATTCTTAATTGAGCATAAATGCACCTATATGTCTGGGGATCACAGCATCCACTTACCATCGGATGTACTGTGTGCTCGTTTGTCACCATTATTATATAAAAATATTAATATGTTTACAACGAAATTGAAGTCCAGCTATTTATTCTATGATAATGATGTTGGTGAAATTTAAGCAATTGACTTTCAATAAATTATTGCAGACGCGATCTACAAAGTATTCAAAATGACTCGAGCTCACAGATTACCCCCTATTAGGGGCTATTAGGGAGCACAGATTACCCCCTATTAGGGGGTAATCTGTGCTCGAGCTCAAAGATTTATAAGTTTTAAATGCCTTTCAACAACGTAGAATAAATAATAAAGTTCCTATATTTAAAAATATTTACTATCATGAAGCCCTTTACCCAATTGAATGATGTATATAAATTTACCTGCAAATGTTAAGTTGCCTCTCAGCATTCAGGCTAGCGTTACTTATGACCTAATGACAGATTGACATAGCAATATTACGAGTATTATCAGATACCAAAACCAGCCAAGCGGCAGGATTTTAATTTATCATTTATTTATTAATTTTATTTTAAATAGCTTTAAATAACTACAATAATACAATCTATCTAAAGTGAAACTTGTCTTGTTACGTAACTTATTTTTAGAGACAGTCGTCGTAAATAGCTTGGTAGATCGAATTGCTCGCGGGATAATTGTTCGAGTTATGTGCTGGCAACACTACCCGCTTTAATGGTGTCCTTTAATAACCACCCATGAACGGGAATAAAGTCGGCGGAAGATTTATGAGGGATTTTATAGTGGTGTGAAGGGACGTGTTGGGCTGGTGTGGATGTAAAACTTCTCAGTTTTTATGGTCTCTCGTGCATTTCGAAACAGCTCTTCAGAGATCGTTCCGAGGTTCGACGCATCGTTAATTGTTTAATGAATTATATTTCCTATCAACTGTTGTATTTTTTGCGGCTAAATCAACACATCAAGATAATCTATAGGGTAAAGATGTTTGTGTATTATCTGATAAAACATATATTTCTTAAAAATCTTAAAAAAGTATTATCATACGAATTTATTTATGTATGTTTTTTATAATAGTTGTTTTATTTAGAACTTTTAATATTTTATGTTGCAGTACCTACGTAATACGTAATACGTAAAAAATATGAAATTTAGATTTTCTTTCCCAATGGGTTTGTGACGTAGAAATCGCTTCATCATCATCATTATCATCATTACAGCCCTTGACAAGTCCACTGCTGAAAATAGGCCTCCCGCAAGGAACGCCATAAAGCACGGTCCCGATCCATCTGCATCCATTGACTTCCTGCATATCATACCAGGTCGTCACTACATCTATTGGGGCGACGCTCTACACTTCGTCTGACAGTACGAGGCTGCCACTCGAGAAGCTTTATTCCCCATCGTTGGTTCTTCGAGCTATATGCTCATCTTACTAATCCGTTGGACTATTTTGGTTGATCTGGTTCTACTGCAGATATCCTTGTTTTTAAGTCTATCACGTAGAGAAAGTCCAAGCATAGCCCTCTCCATAGCTTGCTGAGCGACATTGAGCTTCCTTATACGGCCAGCAGTGAAGAACCACGTCGCAGATCCATAGGTCATCACTGACGACATGCAGATATATTGATAGCTCGAGTCGTCTTAGGTGGCAACCGAAACTCCACTGGAGATTCTTAGCACCCTCTGCCCCACCGTTGCCACGGTCGCTACCGTTGCGTGCCAAGAAAACCAGGGCGCCAGGAACTGTGAACCATTTATTTATGTCGTTGCTCATGGGGGGTAAATTGCCATAGTTGCCACGCATGGTGAGCGGATTGCCAGTCGCAGTTTATTATTGCATTTTGCTGGTATCAGAGAGGTGCTGCTGCCCATCTTCTGCCTCAGTTTCCGTCTGTCGCCTCTTACGACACCTACGGGAAGATATGGGGTCGTGGGTATTCTTACTCGCCACAAAACGGGAAATGAAACGAGGGTCATATTATATTGCTTAAAGCGATACAGTATGACCCTCGTTTCTTAAGTTTTCGTTTTTGTGACTATTTTAGGTTTTGAAAATTTTTTTTATTTTTTGAAATACGTTGACATTATTTGAACTAAATTCTAGTTATTTTTGCCCTACTCATGTGGTACTACTCAAATTCAATAATTCCTAGGATCAATATGCGGTTCAATATTTTAAATTTCGTAGCTTACAATGCAGGTTTATCTTGGTCAATAGTTTTAAGTTTAATAACATCATCTATTTATTTCTGTATTTTATTTTTATTGCCAATTACGTTTTTATGTTAGCAGTTACGAGTTGAGCCGCTTTGTACAAATTATTTTTATGTGTTATTTATTAGCGCAATTTCCCTCACCGATTATAACACCTTCGCTCGGATGAAAAGTATTCTCAAACACATAAAGTACTTTGTACTGTTTTTATTTATTATGTCAGATGTTAGATGATACTCGAGGTTGTTAATTATTAAATTAAGCGTGTAATGCTATATTTTAGCAAGAAGCCGCATTACTTTACATTTACAATTTCGGTACCCATGAGACGTGGACTACTAAGCACCCCTAGTGTAGGGCTGACAGACAATTAAATAAGCAATTTTTGTCTGAAAATGAAGAAAATTAAGACTACATACTAAAAAATACTGTTCGTTTGTTTACTCTATACTTGGAAATAAATAAAATTTGTATATTTAAATACTGTAATAGAACTTGATATGAAACTTCTGTTGCTTCCTTGACTACTGACTATCACTTAAATGGTGATTTTAATTTCCCTATTGAGCCGCGTCTACGTGATTTTTTCGAGAGTCATTACGAATCGTCTAGCACGCAGTCTCGACGTGGTTAGTGCAGGTGTGTAGTGAAGTAGTGTCCAACTCTGTTTAGTGGCTGTGCTAATAAATGCAGATGTGTGCCATTGACCAGCTGGTACTACGTTCAACTTCCTTAACCTCTTGCGAATATGTAGATCTCATGTTTCTCACTTTAGTATAAACTTCTTTACTACCAACCTCTGGTATATTCTATACGAGGTAGAGCCATGCTGCAGTTATATTAGTAGTATAGTTGAAGTACGAAGGGGTCGGCTCGACCAGGGAAGAACCACGCTCTCACAGAATCTCTAATCACTAATCAAAGTGAATACAGGCCCTTACGAACAAGCCAGTTTCAGTAGGCTTTAGTATCATAGACCACATACTTACCCTACGGCAAATTGTACAGAAAACTAAAAGTATTCATCCCTTAATCGAATAATTCCAGCAAAGGTTGCAGTTAACAAAAACAAACTATAAAAATTGATCGAACCGATTAATTATTATCTTTATACATCGGCAAAATCAATTCGGCATCGGGGTCTATGAAATTCATAATTGCAATTTTAAATGCTAATTTACTCGCTTGGTGCTGAAGGAAAACACTAAGAGGAAACTTGCATGTCTGAGAAATAAAAATATTTCACTGGAACATTGCGGCGGACTAATCGCTCCTAGATGGGTTGAGCCACGTTGCAGCTTTTTTATAGTTGTAGCACGAATGGGTTGACTCGACCGGGTAAGATACACGCTCTCATGGAATACTAGCGTAAAATAGCAGCCTAATACTGCTGTGTTTCGTATGGTGAGTGTAGCGATCCGGAGACCCTTTTTTAATGAAATTGAGGCATTCCGTAGGCACCGTAGGTAGGACTGATTAGTCCTCAGGGGTGACAACGCATCTGCGTTTTGATTCTTAACCGAAGATAAATGTAGATGTCTGTGGGCCACGGCATGCACTTACCATCAGATGGACTGTGTGCGCGTTTGTCACCTTAATTCTATAAAAAAAGTAAACTTCTCAGAAATGAGAAGAGGCCTGTCTGTATCCAATAGGATAGAATAGAATAGAAACATTATTATTCAATGTAGATTATTACATAATACTTATTGAAAATATTTTTTTTATTTAACACTGGTTCTGAAAATACTTCTGTCTTACGAAGAACCAGCAAGAAACCCAGCGGGACGCTTTACGATAGCGTCCTAAAAGTCATTTTTGTGGGTTGAATCCTTTTTGTGCTGCTGTTATACCGTAACTGTTATAACTTATCGAAGTCCACCATTGAATATAGATCTCCCCCAGAGGTTTGCTTCATTGGTAGGATGTTTTCCATAGTTGCCACGCTTAGTGTGGTACAAAGCGGATTGGCAACCCAATCCGCTTTGTATGGGCAACCACAGATTTAAATTTTTTAGGAAAAGCTGCTTCCCGTCTCCGGGTTGTATCCCTCTGTCGCCTTTTACGACACACATGGATTGATAAGGTTGGCTTTTGTGTAATGGCGGCAAATTCATAATTATATTCCAAATTTATTTATAGTTTTTAAACAGTGCTCATAAGTCAAATATATATAGAAAATGGTCACCAAACTCCGAACGTATTGATTGTGATAAATGATATTAGTCGGCTAAGTTACAAAGTTATAACGACGTTTATCTTTTTGGATGATAAAATGTTGTCTTAGACAGAATTTCAAGTGATTTCGTCCTATGATTTTTGGCATCAATTGAAAAATTTTCGTGAGTTATTAAAAGGAAAACTATTTCATCGTAATTTGACAAGTTTTTACGTAAATATAATAGATTTTAACGTAATAAGTAGGTATATGATCTGATTCGGTCGTAGTTATACAAAATGTATCCATTCGTTGCCGTTTTAAAATTGTATGAGTGTGCATTGTTCACATGTCATTATTTTATTCCATTACGGACTAGAAATAAAAATCCTAAGGATTATTTGTGTGTGTATTTATGCGTTAATTTCAAATTAAATTGGCCGTTGAGTGGATAAGTGTACGATTAAAGTTTTTTTGAAAGAAAAAGGAAACGTTTTAGTGTCCCTAATTTAATGAATGAATGAAATGAAAACAATGTAAGAAGTAATGACGTTAGTCAAACTATAGTTTGACTAACGTCATTTAAAGAGACGTCTCCATACTCTTTAAACCATGCTCGTTAGTACTAATTAAGAATTTTGATTTAAATTACTTTAAAAATTACTCATAAGTCGTTCCGTAATCATTCTAAAGCCGAACCCAGCCGTAGTCTGGATTTGTATTTGGCTCGTCTCGTTGCTGTCAATGTGGTATTGTGTTCATTGTCATTATAATTTATGTTAAAGAGGTGGTGACGAGCTTTGACGCGCCCTCGTTTGCAAGTACTGCGTCTGTTAGCTCCGTCCCGGTGCTCATTGAGCTCAGATGCAACCACTAATTGTATTCAAACATTTGTAAAGCCTCGTACACCGCGTTCTTTGTTTTGTTTCCAGTTAATTTGTGTGGTTTCAGCTTGTGTTGAAATCAGTGGGTCCTCTTTTTATTGTATAAGTATTGTATAACTATCGTGAAGGCAGATTACATATCCATAAATTGCATTAGCAAAAAATGTGAGGCTAATTTGAAATTGGAACATTCGTGTATAACTTGCAAATAATCGTATTTTTCAAAAACTTTTTGTTGTAAAACACCGCTGAGTGGCCAGTCGTATTATGCTTAAATTTATTGTGTATCCCACAGTAAGATCCAAGGGGGATTGTGATTAATGCTTTTAACATCTAAATATACTAATTTTTGTACTATGAAAACATCTGCTTATTATCATTAAGACGTTAGGTTTTTATATTTTATAGGGGAAAGAGAATCTATTCATCGCCTTGCCACTTCGGCGTCTGCTAGGGTGATGACTTATGATATGGCCAAGTAAAATGGTGGAATAACATCGAGAATAGATACTCATACTAGTAATTATGCTAAAAATGGCTACCATTTTTACCAAGCGAAATACGTACGTTTCACGGTGAAATTTTTACGCGTTTTCACTTCTGAGCTATTTTTAAAGTTTCAAGCTTCTAGCTCATCGAGAAATTAATTGATTGCAAAATTTGTTGCGAACAGACGAAACTCAGGGTAAAGATAGAAGACTTACACGTACGGTGTAAGATTATCGTCCCGTGAATGTCGCAACAGGCGACAGAAGGAAACAAACCAGAAAATGAACAGTAACGTCTGTTTTTCTATAGAATAAGGGGGTGTCAACACGAACGAGCACACAGTCCACCTGATGGTAAGTGGATGCTGTGGCCCATAGACATATACATTTATCTTCAATTAAGAATTAAAATGCAGATGCGTTGCCAGTCCTGAGGACTGAGATGGAATGCCTCGTTTCCAGTAAAAAAGGGTCTCCGGTTCTCTACACTCACCACACGAAACACAATAGCATTAAGGTGCTATTTTACGCTGATATTCTGTGAGAGCGTGGTCCTGCCTCGGTCGAGCCGACCCATTCGTGCTGCAACCACAATATAGCTGCAGCGTGGCTCTACCACGTAGTAAATAACAACTAAAAATAAAATAAAAATTATGGCAGCAAAAGCAGTGAGCTTTTGTTAGGCTGTAACGGTAACGGCAATAACAGTAAAACGCTTGAGTCCCATTTTAGACGTCTTTGTATGTTGCGCGGGATGTTTACGGGAATTACATTTCACGGGAAATCTTTTTTTTTAAATAGGAAAAGGATGACAAGCGAGCACACAGTCCAGCTGATGGTGAGTGGTTACTGTGGCCCATTAACATCTTCATCTATCCACGTTTGCGAATCAAAATGCTGATGCTTTATCAGCCTTTAGGACTAAGACGGAATGCCTCTTTTCCAGTAAAAAGGGTTCTCTACACTCGCCGTACGAAACACAGCAGCATTAAGCTGCTATTTGACGCTGATATTCTGTGAGAGCGTGGTCCTACCCGGTCGAGCCAGCCCACTCGTGCTACAACTATACAATTAATATAGCTGAAGCATGGCTCTACCACGTAGACCACGTACTTCAATGTTAGTTGATTCAAGCTCATCCCATTAGCTGGAAAACCAAAAACTGTGAGAAGCCCGGTCGCTTCATCAGAATTCATTCCGTTAGTATTTTATTGGGCGATTATATCGAAAAACAAATGTAGCAGCGACTTACATCCCGCAGGAGTGGGGTCAATGAGCGATCGACTCCATTAAATGACCAACGTACGCATTACGTGTACTGATGGAAATTAATGACTAGCGCCACTTAACATAACGTTGGATATCGCTTGATAGTGTTTACTCATATTTATTGGAGATAACTAAAGATAGGATACAATTGATTATTTAATAAACCTTAGAAGCTGAATTCTGAAGCTGTCTTGAGAATACTCTTAGGCGTCGATTTTCCACGTGCGGTGAAGGAAAACATCGCGAGGAAACCTGTCATCTCCGTAAAGAGAATATAGGGCGAAAGAGAATCTATTCATCGCCTTGCCACTTCGGCGTCTGCTAGGGTGATGACTTATGATATGGCCAAGTAAAATGGTGGAATAACATCGAGAATAGATACTCATACTAGTAATTATGCTAAAAATGGCTACCATTTTTACCAAGCGAAATACGTACGTTTCACGGTGAAATTTTTACGCGTTTTCACTTCTGAGCTATTTTTAAAGTTTCAAGCTTCTAGCTCATCGAGAAATTAATTGATTGCAAAATTTGTTGCGAACAGACGAAACACAGGGCAAAGATAGAAGACTTACACGTACGGTGTAAGGTTATCGTCCCGTGGATGTCGCAACAGGCGACAGAAGGAAACAAACCAGAAAATGGACAGTAACGTCTGTTTTTCTATAGAATAGGGGGGTGTCAACACAAACTATTAAAATTTTATAAACTGTTTATTATTAAATGTGTTTACTATTGTTAATATTAATAATTTTTTTAGTTACCTAAGACTGATGAACCTTATTTCTTATCCCTTAAAATCATGTTTAATTTGAATTACATAATACAGAATCCGATACATGTCTAAGTAACATATTTTTCTGACAATGTTTGTTTTAAAAACCTGAAGTAATCATACAATTTATACGTATCTATACAAATAGGTATCAGCTTTACTAGATTGCATGCTCCCAGATAATATCTAATACGTTTTTCTATTGCTATCACTACACGGAATACCCTATCTGAAGTTGGAAACAGCGCATCCATTCATGCAGCAATCGTTCTTTTTATTCGAACGTCCATACGCAACATACAAATGGTATAACCATCTTTATTATCGTACCACTGCAACCCGAACCGTACATTGTTGGTTTGTTTTGACTTGTAATTTGAATAATAATTCCATAGCTATACTAACTGCATTGGAGTTATTGGCCATTATATTTTTTTCAATTTTATATTTTGAACGCATCTCGTCATTCTTGTTTTGATTTCTTTGAAGTTTTCAAAAGATTTTTTAATAGAACCGTAAAAATAACCATTCCTAGTCGTAATTTGACTTCAGTATTTGAGTTCATATGATGCTTAATGAAATTACTCTTTGAATTAATTATTGCTATTCAATTCTTATTTTCAGAACGTTATACGTGTTTTTACTTAAAACGAGTATGATTTATATATTTTGTTACTTGATATTTATCCTATAATTTATTTTGTTTGTTTAATGTGCTTGAGAATACCTAATAAAACATTTTTACAATGTGTTTGTTAAAATTCAAATTATAAATGGTATACTTTTCTTCGTTTTCTTTAGCTTTTAAACAATAGTTCTTTAGTTT
>DWHP01006372.1:0-11445 GCA_018247895.1 Parnassius honrathi | reverse complement strand
TTGCAGTTATAAATAAATCAGGTTTGCCGTAATTTCTGACGTAAGTCATGGCGTCTTGCGATTTTTCGTGTAAATATAGAGGTCCACCAGTGAATGATGAAAATAGTATAACCAACTGCCCAATGCCGTTGACGTGTTCATTCGTCTGTGAAGCATCCTGAAGATGAACGTAATTTTCGGCTCTCAATTTAATTTGGATTATTACGGACGTAGGCCAATCTCTCAGATTCAATTTTCGCATATTGATCTACCAAGTATTGGTTTGTTAACATTCCATATCTAAGCGAATTGTTGAAATTGTTTCGTCTTGTCATTATACGGTAGCAATAGTAGTTCATACATGACACTGTTTTACGCAGAGCTGTACCATCGATTGGGTCAACTTGAGAAATATTAATGGCATAACCATTTTCTCCACAACATAGCATCAAAGGATATTATAAGCTGTCATAAGATCTGTGTAACTCTGAATTTTTTTGCAAATTATCATCACGATTATGCAATACAATATCTCTTGTCAAATTGCTGTCCAGCTATCACCAATGCTACTTCACTCGTGGAAGGCGCATTATATCGTTCTCTGTGTTCTCTATCAAGAACTTTATTTACATGGATTACGACATTAAAGTCTGGAGTATCTGCTAGAATACTCTCAACCGCAGTTTTGAAAGACTGTATATAGCAATAATGAGAATGTAGCGTATCTTGGAGAGATCTCATTAAATCTCTATCAATTGGCTGTGCAACACTTGAACACCGCGTAGATGCTTGTATATCTGGATCTGCAATAAAATATATTTGCAGAAATTTGTGATCATTGGGTCGAAGTGGTAGCAAGCTCCCAGCTAAGTAGTACACTTGCCCTTGAATTTTAAATATAGGCATGAACCCACGCTCAACGACTTGCTTACTTTTAAAAGAGATCATTTGAAATGCGTTATTATAACGGCGTATATTGCGCATGAATTGTTTGGGTTTCTGATGATCACCCGTAAGGGAGAATTTCTCCTAATTTGACTTTTCCTTGTAAGCAACACATACCTTTCGATTCGTCCTTGAATTTCAATGCCAAGCAATGTTCACACACTACTGGCATAGTACCTATCGATACTATACGATCGTCCTTGTAAGAAATCGAAGGATCGTAATTCATGGCAGAATTTTTTTTATTTACCCATGAATTAGTAACTCGTGCTGATGCTTCTCTGGCTCTCTGTATTCGATGTCTATCCCTTTCTAGACTGCGGCGAATTTCACGCTCTACTGAAGATTCTCTCTCTCTCTCTCTCTCTCTCTCAGCTCTATATCTATCCCTAAGCTGAATGAGTCTAAACTCACGCTCTACTGACGATTCTCTGTCTCTCTGAACCGAATGCTTATCTCGATCCTGGCTGCGGCGAACCTCACGCTCTACTGAAAATTCTCTCTCCCTCTCTCAGCTCTATATCTATCCCTAAGTTGAATGAGTCGAGCCTCACGTTCTGTCGACGATTCTTCATCTCTTTGTGAACGTACTCTTCTGGCATTCACTGTACTACGACCTATGTTCGAACGACGACGTCTTCCAGACATGACTTTATAATTTCTGTACAAAATTTACTCAGTTCTAGACTTATGTATGATTACCTATGAACAAATTGCCATATTATTAGTATGTGCCGCAGTAAAAAATATCTAAATACTTACCATTTAGAGACAAATGATTATCAACAATCATAAAAAACCAAAGATACCTATTCTATTCAGTACTTTTTTTAACTGAAATACCTTAAACTACGATTTTAATTAAATCAACTTAAACTACGATTTTAATTAAATTAAAAATACTTAAAAAATAATTTGCTATTCGTGCGACTAAAAACAAAAGATAATCAACAATCATCATGAACAAAGATTCCTATTCTATTAATTTCTTTTTTTGAAGTTACTGACGATTTTACGAATATTCTACGAATATTAAATTGATCTAACTCTAAATTTTAACCAAGATCTTAATGAAAATTCCAATCCATAAATTATGGTTTTATAAAATCTAATCTTATCTAAACTTATGTACTTATAATTACTGCAAGTGTGATTTAAAAATTAACCTTAGAATAGAATATACAATTATTTGTCGTAACTTACTTATAGTTACCTACTGATACGTTGTCCGCCGCCCCGTCCGGCCGGTACCACCGCAAACGCTACGTCCCGTAATTTTTAAATCCGTAATATCTTCGAAAATATTCATTTAAATCATATGCTGTAATGGGCTATATAGATCTATATTAAATCAACAATATATTTAAGGCATTTAATTGGATAAGGGTAAATGCTGTATTGGTTAAAATCGCTTCGAAAATTAGCCATTATTTGTCGTAAAAAGTAAATGACAAAAAAATGTTATGGTAGGATATCCGTAGGATAAGCATATACCATCTATATATATAGCATATAGGATAAACATATACCATCGCGGAGTTTTCCGTAGACCTTTTTAATGTGTACAATACTTAGTACATTATTTTGATAAATCTTGTAGGGTTCAACCTGCGTTTGCAATGTATAAGCGGAAAAAATGAAATTATTTACGACATCACATTAAAAACCTTAAAAATAACAGTATTTCGCCACTATTTAATGGATGGTATTATACATATAAACCTTCCTCTTGAATCACTCTATCTATTAAAAAAACCGCATCGAAATCCGTCGCGTAGTTTTAAAGATTTAAGCGTGGGATATAGGGACAGAAAAAGCGACTTTGTTTTATACTATGTAGTAGATAGGCACAAATGGTAAAGAAAAATTAATTAAAAAATTCTCAAACCTTCTGTCCTTTTTATCTTTTGAATTCAAAATGCGTGGTAATTCATTATTTTGACCGATTATAAATGCGCAGGAACACATTCATAAGGGTCAATCGGCAGGGAAAAACGTTGTTGCTCATAAATTACATTCAATTGGGGATAATTTCAAATAAAAGTAGAAGCATTATTTACCCGTATTTTCAAAAACTGCAATAGCAGTATATTACTATTTATTTACTTAAACTTGTTAAATGTTTGGCTTCTCTTTGAAAAATAACCCTGTATAGTGAGTTGTGAGTTCGTACAAAGGTTTTACTTTATTTTATTCGGTCTGAGTGGAGAGCGTTCGGCGGGCGTGCGACTTGTCGACGCTCGACACGTGTGGCGATTCGAGCGGGAACGTTTGCCACTCGGGACTTCGGGACACTATGTAATGACATGGGTTTGTCCTTTAAATTCCCAGTATATTACTTTCCTTTATGGGTTTGTTAAATTGTTATGAACGCCAGACGTCACGTATCGCTGCATGTTCATACAGAGCGGAATCTTAGTTTCCGTTAGCTATTCGCCGAATACTCTTTTACTACTTGGTACGTTGCTAAGTACTTGGTACATTATTTCAAATACTCATATTCTACAGAAAAACTCATTTCATTTGACGAGTGTTCGGTTAAAGTCTTATATTTGTATTAAAATACACAGTTGAGTGTAAAATATTTAAGTATAAATATTGTTTTTGATAAAGTATCAATTGTTTAGGTTTTGTCATTTTCTTATTATGTTTTCCATTTTTCGTATGGTTCCGGGATAAAAAGTTCACGCAAATATTTTCCTCCGGGAATTTAGAGATGGTAGGCTACTTCAGATCGTGAATCTGATGTCGCTATCATGTATTAGTTTTCACACATTAAATTAAACCCATTTGGGACACATTTGTGATTTCAGTTTTGTAAAACAAATTCATTCTTTTATAAAACTGAAATCACAAATGTTTCGATGAAGTCCACCTGACGTTAAGTGCCTATTGCGTTCCATAGACACCTACAGCAAATTTCAAACAAAGAAGACACTGACTATAAACATATTGTAACCTCTGAGGATTAAGATGGAATGCCTCACAACCCGTAATTACACTGGCTCTGTATATTCTCTCCAGACCGGCGCACAGCAGAGCAACCACTGTTAATTGCGGCAGAAATAAGTAAGAGGTACCTACCCAGATGAACTCATGAGCAGAATAGGAATCGTAGCACTTAGGGAGGTTTAGTTTCTCAACTAAACCCTTACCTAACATATTGTAAAATTAGTAGATATGCAAGTATTGTTCAAACGTGGTAGAAGCATGCTGCATGTGTATTAGTAGTATAGTTGTAGCACGAATTGGTCAGCTTGAGTGGGGCAGGACCACGCTCTCACAAACCACCAACGTAAAATAGCAGCTCAGTGCTGCTGTGTTCCGTATAGTTAGTGTAGAGAACTGGAGACGCTTTTCACTAGATACGAGGCATTCCATCTTAGTCCTCACAGGTGACAACGCATCTGCATTTTGATTCTTATTCCAAGTTAAATAAAGATGTCTATGGGCCACTGCATCCACTTAAAATTACGTGGACTGTGTGCTCGCTTGTCATCCTATTCTATAAAAAAAGCGAATATTCCGATCGAATACTCGCATATTAATAAAAACCGACAGTTTTTATCAATGCGCGAGTACTCGGTATTCTCTCTAATCTCTATATCGCAACTCCAGTTTATAAAGGGAATCATTATCATCATCATCGTTTCAGCCCTTCAGAAGTCCACTGCTGAACATCGGCCTCCTCCAAGGAATGTCACAAAGCACGGTCCTGAGCCACCTGCATCCATCGACTTCCTGCATGTCTTACCAGGGAATCACTCCATCTAGTGGGTGGACACCTACACTTCGCCTGCGCTTACGAGGCTGCTACTTGAGAACCTTCTTTATAAAGGGAATACTTCACTTGAAATTGAAAAATGACAACTGAATGAGAGTTTAAAGAAAATGTAGGTATTGTAATTCTCTTAGGTTCCCATTGTAACGGCGCAGCGGTTGAAGCTTTCAAAGGTGTGAAAAGTCTGGTATTAGATACGATTGAAATTCATGTGTGGGTTTAGATACGATTGAAATTCATTTGTGGGTGTTTCACTATGATAACGGAGCGGGATTACTATGTTACCCATAGCTACGCGTGGACCATTTTCATGTTCATGAAGAGGTTACAAAAATCTTGAACAATTTTAACTTGCGACACATTTAAAGTTAAACAGCCATAAGCTTTTAACTACACCATTTTTTGTAAAATTTAGACTAAGAGAAACAAAGTGCCGGTATAGACTGGACTTTGTTGAGAGGTTCGCAGAAATCGCATCGTGAGTCCAAATAATTCGTCGGCACATTGGTAACTATCAGTAAATACGACTGATATGATGCTGTTAAATATAAAGCCGTGTTGGTAATTTACTGATAATTTGTCAGTTAACTTATTTCCGTAATTAGAACGTAAAACTCCACTGTTAGATGACACATCTTAGCACCAAGTTTTAGAGTATAGTGTCATAATGTCACTACTCTATAATATGCCATGGTCGACAAATTAGAGAAGTAAATTTATTATTTGTATGCCGTTGCAGCCTATCGGAAGCTAACTACTAAACATGGACCCTCCCCCACTGATTACCTGCGACCAGCGGGTTGGTAACCACAGTTTTTTTTAAATTGTTATGACGAAGACGATGCTGCCGGTCTCCTAGTTAGGTCTCATCATAACTAACAAAACGAACCCAAGCTCAGCACACCTAGTTATACTAGTCTAGGAGTTCAAGTAGTAATCACTCAATTAAACCTTCAGGTCACTCCATCAAGTCCGGTGGTAAGGTCTCATCATAATTTATAAAACGAACCCAAACTCGGCACACCTACTTCTACTAGTCTAGGAGTTCAAGTAATAATCACCAAATTAAACCTTCAGGTCACTCCATCAAATCCGGTGGTAAGGTCTTATCATAACTAACAAAACAAACCCAAACTCGGCACACCTAGTTCTATTAGTCTAGGAGTTCCAGTAGTAATCACCAAATTAAACCTTCAGGTCACTCCAACGAGTCCGGAGGTAGGTAAGGTCTTATTATAACTGACAAAACCAGTCCAAAGTCCACAGCTAACATCTCACTACCAGTAGAGGGCTTCCAGTGCAAAGCAGTCTCTGGAGCAGGTATTCGTATTTCGTATCTAAGTGTATTTCTGAAGTATAAGAAATGAAAAACAAAATCAATCTTTCAAATTATCAAAATAATTTCATTTGACTACGATTCCCGCAGCCAACCGTGCGTACACTTGTTTGTGTGACCAATGTAATAGTTCGATTCTATACCTACCAATTTTGTAATAAGTCAAAAGATTTTTGACCGCTCAAACTTATTTTGACTGATCACGGCTGGCGACTGCCCTAGCTTCGCACATTCTTCAAAGCTTCCCGTTCCTCATTTAGCAAATTAATTAAAAACTGATGTTCGTGAATAAAACAGACTCAATAAACGTAGTCGCCAGAAGTTCAAAACGTTCTTTGGATCTTGAATCTTTTAATACTGTGAATTATATTCACAGTAAGTCATAATGTGCAAATTGCGACAACTGTGCTCAGTTTCTGCGGGCGTATTCTCAACACCTAATATTTATTACACTTACTCAAAAATTAAGATTTTTCAATAAAAACTGTTCCATATTTAAATTTATCAATAAATATTTAGCTAGCCCTTACTGTAAATTATAACGTGTCAGAATCAAACAAAGTGCAACTAATTTTATATGTCCCTTATATTTGAAAAGCTAACCATAGATCTGACATTGTAATAGATTCGGATTAAGTTAACATCGTATTCGTTTATAGCCAGGAACCGGGATAAAAATTGTGATGATTTAGCAATATACATAAAAATATGTGAAAATGACCTAACCGAGAGAGGTGTGTCAGGATCGTGTTAAATGGAAGTCCGGAGTCTCTGCCTACCCCTATGGGTGACAGGCATTTTTTTTCTTTTTTTTTGGGTCAACAAACAGTTTCACAATAAGAATTTTACAAATAATATAAGTCCACATCATAATGAAATAATTGTGAAACCAACACCGTTAACCACAAATTATTATTATCAAATGTGAATTATTGCGTGGACTTCACGCAATAGATTAAAAACTGATTTTCTAAAGTAATTAACATTCGTTGCAAATATATCTAGGGTAGTGGAGTAGCTGTTACAAGCTTCAGTCATTCGAGTCAACGGTGAACGTTTTCCAGTATTTCTTTATAGTAGTGGGGGCAAACGAGCATACGGCTCATCTGATGGTAAGTGATTATCGCCGCCAATGAGCAACTGCGACACCAGGGGAATTGCAGATGCGTTGCCGGCCTTTTAAAAAGGAGTAGGCTCTTTTCTTGAAGGTCCTTAAGTCGTATCAGTCCGGAAAAATCTCTAGTGGTAGTCGGTTCCACAAGGAAGTTGTGCGAGGAAGAAAACTTCTTTTAAATCGCATGGTGGTGGACCGCCAGTCATCCAGATGGTATGGATGGTATCGCGAGTTTTGTCGCGATGTGCGATGGCGAAATTGTGCGGCTGGAATTAGTCCGAACAATTCCTCAAAGAACTCGCCGTGGTAGATGCGACATCTCTTCGCAGTGCTAGTAAGTCAAACCGAAACGAAAGAGCTCGGTCGCCGACGATTCGAACTACTCTGCGCTGTATGCGATCAAATGGAGGGAGTTGGCACTGGGCAGTCCCAGCATAGAGATGGGAACAGTATTCCATATACGACCGAACCTTCGCATTGTAAAGTTGCAGTTGGTGAACCGGTATGAAATACTGTCCTGCTCTGCTTAGCACGCCAAGCTTTTTGGAGGCCAATTTGGCCTTCTCTTCTAAGTGACCACGAAACTGCACGTCACTCGATATGTCGACGCCGATGATTCCGATACTGGCTGAGGCAACAAGGGGAGCACTTTGAAACTAAGCAGGTACGACTAAGGGGTTCTTTTAAGCGTTAAACACGCAAACTTGTGTCTTCTGGGGATTAAACTGGACTAGATTTAGTCGCCCCCAGTCCGAGATTATGTTCAAAAAATCTCGACTTCAGACACAAGTTTGTCCCAATACTCGGAGACGTTTTCCCGAGAAATATTGGCACGGTCCATGTATAAAGCATCACCATCTCGTCCGGTTTTATCAGTTTACCGGTTAGCAACATGTAACCGATACGTAGAAGAAACAACGTTGGTGATAGCACGCAGCCTTGTGGAACACCAGCGTTAATGGGCTTGTAATCGATTTGTCGCATACACCGTCTACTACGACCTTGATGCTCCAATCAGCAAGAAAGCCGATGATCCGAGGAAGTAAGCTTCGTAAGAAGCGCTTTGTGCCAAACCCGATCGTCGGCCTGCACTATCTCCAGACTAACGGCCAACTTCCTCCCCCTTGGACTCTACTGTCTCCGCCCATTTATGAGCTAGGTAACCTAGAAGATCATCAGCCGAGCGATCGCGACGTAAATCATACTAGCGGTCACTAATCGGCTGGTGATCCTCAAAATACCGCATAAGCTGGATATTAATAATGGATTCACTTCAGTCCACGGAAAAGCCGTATTGCTACAGCAAACCCGCTTACCACCAGTACTAATATGTTGTTAACTAAAACCTGTACCAACGTATCATAGTAGTATGCTACTAAGATGCCAGGGGACAAAACTCCACGTATCAAAGTGCTAATGCACTAAGACGTAAAGTTGAGTATGCTTGTTACACTTAAAAGTGCTACCAAACACACTCATCCCAATCCGAAAGATAGACGACGCATCGCTATGTACTACAACGCCGCCCACAAACGGTATGGGTGTGCGATGTCCACAGGAAAGCCGTATTCGACACATCGGTTAGCGAGTCCAAGTTTACCTCGGTCTCAGTTGCTCGTGAAGCATCATACACGCCACTATAATAATTCCTTTCAAGTCTCATTTCTATTTATATAATGCTTTCACTTATTTGAGACCGTCCAAATATTTGCTTTATTTCATAGACCTTACTATTATATGTCTTTAATATAAAGGACTTCAACCCGTAACTCTACTATCATAATGCTTATGAATCAAAGATACCTTCTATAATAATAATTTTGTATCATAGAGCTTACTATTACGTCTTTAATGTATGGGACTTCAACCCACAAATCTAGTATTTTGTAATGCTTATATTTCATAGAGAACTTCTATAATAATGCTTTTGTATCATAGACCGTACAATTGTATATCTTTAATATATAGGACTCTAGGACATCAACCATTGTAATGCTAATTCATCATAGAGACCTTCTATAGTATTGCTTTTATATCATAAGCCCCTAATGTAGGACTAGTCAGTGTGCAACGATACTTCAAGCCGCCAGTCACCCGACCACCCTATATTATGCCTATGCATCAAGGAGACCTTCTATATTAATGCTTTATTATAATAGACCTTACTATCATAAGTCCCCTATATGAGACTAGTCATTGTGCAACAGTACTTCAAGCAGTCCGTCACCCGACCACCCACATAATGCGTATGCATCAAAGAGACCTTCTACAATAATGGTTTAATATAATAGACCTTACTTTCATAAGGCCCTATAGGACTAGTCATTGTGCTACAGAACATCAAGCAGTCGGTCACCCGACCACCCCATATATATGTAAGACCTTGGGTATGCGTCTCCGGCAGCTCCTCCATACAAACCATCTATACATGAACACCCTCCATAACTTCGGGAAATTTTCTTTTATACACGAACTCCTTCCAGGACTTAGACAATTTTTAACCAATTTTCCAATTATTTTATAAATGTTATTTATCTCTATTTTTAAAATATTTTCGACTTAGATCAACCAAGTGTATACCTACCATCACGTGTACTGTGTGCTCGCTTGTCACATAATGCTATAAAAACATGCACGGCGGTGAAAAAAAACAGCGTGAGCGATAAATTAAACAACTTGCATATCCGATAAATTTAAAAAAAATATTACGAAGACGTGAATTCCATCAACACGTATTAGGATAGCATGGTTTACACAGTGTACAGTTTTAGTTTTAGGGCAAGTAAATTTACGCTGTATACTTCCTAGCCCTAAAACCCTTTTAAAATTTAACAGAAAATAATAATTTTTATTCAATATAGATTAAAGAGTAATTTTTATTGATAGTAATTTTTGACTTATACCACTGATTCAGTAAAAACCCCTGGCCAGGGAAGAACGAGCAAGAAATCCAACGGGATCTTAATTTCAATGTAAAATTTTACAGTAAATTACAGGTTATACAAACTAATTACAAAACTTTATTAAGTAACAGCTTTAAAGTGATCACCGATTTATAAAGAAATGATAGCAGGTCTGAGCCCAGAAGTAGGATGTGGGACTAACACGAAACATCTCTTCTTTACTGTTCTCAATAGATGCTCAAGATCCTGAACTGACCAAATATAAGAATCCATACCTTTGTTTCGTAGCGACACTGGTGTTTGATACAAGCGACAGGAGTAGGACTGGTTTTCACACGCCCCCTTATATAGAAATTGATTATTAATTATTAATAATAATGATGGGCCGGCACACTATGAAGCTTCACTAAGATTAGCTTTAAAATATTCAAAATTATAGTCCATAAATAATCAGGTAATAAACGGCTTTACGTACTCCGAAGACGGGATTTCGTAAAGCCAAAGATGGATAGTTGTCATACGTCAACATGCCGTGAGGGGTAATAAGGGAAAGGAAAATATTTTATTTTTCTTCAGACGTTAAATAAAACAAGTGAACCTTATAATTGACACATAATCTTTATTCACAAATAATGAAAACGTAACAGTTTTTGTTGCTGCAATCTGAATATTTTTTTGAGTATTTTGATGTTCAGTTTTTTTTGTAAATGTAATGTGTTTTAAAAGTAAGTTACAGCAATTAATAAACATGTTCTTTTTTTCTTTCTATTTAAAAATTGTGGACATCAATTTGCGTATCCTTAACTAAAAGAAGTGTAATAGCGCTGTAAGAATATCCACTCTCTTGGGGAATCAAAAGAGGCGGCAGAAGATAACTGAAAATTATAAATAATGAACAGGTAGAAGAAATAAGATGTGCTCTAGTACTCTACTACTACTACTACTTGCATGTCCGATAAATTTAAAAAAAATATTTCGAAGACGAAGATGAATAATATTCAGGACTTGCACGTAAGACGTATAAGTGTTGCAGATTTATGTGCAGGAGTGTGTAATGGAAAACGGCGTTACCTTAATCATGGCAGTCATATATGTCTCACCAAATAATAAATTAATAGATACTGTTCATTCATCGAGCACTGCTAGCGTTTTCTAAAGACGTATCTCGAACGCTTAACAGGTACAACAAACATTTAGATAAACTTCCACTCATTTCGACCGGTGATTTCAACATCAACTTCAGTAATGAAAAATCAAAACCATTGCTACAGTTTCTAGAGACATTTAAATAAAATAGAATCCCAAACATATGTTTCCTACTTCAGTTACCATAAGCCATTTTTTGCTAAAATTGAGCCTACTGATTAAGTTTATATTACATTATATA
>DWHP01006371.1:0-11446 GCA_018247895.1 Parnassius honrathi | reverse complement strand
TTCCAAGACCTAGAGAGACTAGCATATTATAACTGACCAACAGTAAAGCAATTTTCCTTTAAGTCGATTCCAATTGTAAATTATATACGAATTTATGGAGCCGAAACGTGGTTCGCTGCTGGCTGCGTGAGAAAGCTCAAAATTACTCATCAAGCTATACAGATGGCTCTGACTTTCCTAGTGCGATTACAACCAATACGAGGTTATCCACAGAAGAACAAAAGTAACATAATACGTGGTTCAGTGGATTAGTAGGCTGTCATATCAAGTGGCCAAAGAGCCCGCGATTTAGCTCGAATAATTGCCAACCAATGAGGAAGAAAGAGTTTTGTGGCAGCCTCGTACTGGCAACATCAAACTATATTATAGTAATACCTCAATGACTGGTAAGCGCATTATTGGCCAACTCCTCACTAGATGAAGTGACTACCTAATGAAACAATGTAAATGTGCGAAGTAAATAATTATAGATGGTTCAGAAACGCATTTTGTGGCAATCTATGAGGGAGGCCAATCTTCAGAAGTGTACATCACACGTACATAGTTTAATTATGATTTGCTGTAGTCATGAATGATGATATTGATTTAAAAATAAACGTAATCTTTTTTTATGAAGGCGATGGAGTGACAATCTTAACGCGCATGATTTATGCGTATGACAAACAGTGTCTTTAACTCAAGATCCAGCCAGTAGTACTTATCAATTTCTTTTCTCATATCACCGGACAAGGAGTTCTAGAAAAGTGTAACCTGAACGGTGGAGAAGTTACCAAAAAGTTAATTGTTGATTTTGTGGTCAGATTAAAACAAACAAATAATAGTATAATCAGTATTCATAAATTGAGCTTCTGCCGAATAATAAGTCATTAATTCTCAGACCTTCTTATAGTGATGCAACGAATACGAATACGAATATTCGTGTTCGCCGAATAGTTGACATTTACCGAATATTCGTATTCGGCGAATACAAATCACGAATATTTAAAAACTAATATTTTTGTATGCAACTCTAATTACTGGCAGAATTTGAAAACGCTCGTCGTCGGCGCGTAAAAAATACAACGTGTGAATATGCCATAAGCCGCAACGAGGGCTACACAAGCGCAGGGCGGTTACTTATTACTCATTTTAACATTCAAACAACTGAAAGATTCTCAACAAGCTAACAATATACCGAAACATTTTTAGTTTTAAGATGTTGAAACTCGATGGGACTCAACATATCAGATGTTGAGGTGATTACATGAACAACGCATAGCGATTCAAGATGTTTTACCGTCTCTACCAAATTGTCGTCATGAAATCACAGCAAGTCAATGGGTTCTTTTGAGCCAAATTAATAGTATTCTCGCCAATTTTGAAGAAGCTATTAAAGAGCTATCAAATCCCAATTACAAAGGCTTTAATCGTGCCTTTGATCCATTGGCCTTTTATTTGTATTTATTTGACGAGCTGTCCATTTTCCAAGACTGAAAAAACTCGCCCAAAAATATTTATTCACTGAAACCATGTACAGTCGCCTCGGAAAGGCTTTTTTTAACGGCTATGAATATCCCAACTGAAAAAGAGATCGCCTAAAACCAAAAAATCTACAAATTTTATGTTTTTAAATAAAAATTTGCCTGTTGTAAATTTTAATTATTAAAACGATAGAAAATCATTAAATAACATTAGTTTTTCATTACTATGGCAAGATATTCGTATTCGCCGAGTAGAAGGTTTGATATTAGTATTCGTATTCGTAAAAGTAGTATTCGTGGCATCACTACCTTCTTATTAAAACGATTCGGTGAATCGTGAAACTGCTCGAGTTGTGTAACATTGGAAGCTATCTACTACACATTGAGGTGTATTAGTACCAAATACAAGTAAGTTAAAGCAAATCTATTAGTGTTATCGACGTTATCTAGTACCCAAAAGTTTGTAGACCAATCAAAAGTAACACCGACTGACGCGTCATAGTTTACTAAACAAAACTAGACATAGATAAACATAGGTGTGTAAGATTGCGATAAGGCGCATCTTTCGCCAGCCTGGGAATGTCGTGACCTAACTTAAGTATAATTGGAAGAACTTGTCATACACACTACAACGCTACAGTACCAGTAATCATAACAGTAACATAATCCATTCATTAAATGGTAGGTAATTATTTTACATGTCTAAACTCTGAGAATATAACAACATAAGCAAAACATACCATAATTGTATAACATGAGTGAACAAAGCATTTTCTGAAAAGCTTGCTATCTAATTAACTATTAGAGCGATTTAATAAAGCATTTGTTAACGACTTTTGATCAAATTACTTCTTATTCAAATTTTTTTTTTGAACTGTAGGACTTACTTGTTTGAATCATAATAAATTGCCATTAGACATTAAAATAAATTGCTACTAGGCATTAACTTTAATATTGGTACAAAAAACATTAATGATACCTTTTTTTTGTATACAAAACTGGCGATATTTCAGTAATTATTTACCATTTCTTTTATTTTGTGTTTTTAATACCAGCTTTCTCGACATTTTGTTGATTTTTTTGTGTTTATTAAATATCTGTAACATTATTTTCATTATATATATTTTAGGCACTGCTAAAACTACGCCGCTTATCTTATGTCTTAAAATCTAAAACTAGTTCTGTTCGGCAGTATAGGTAGGTACCTATTTATTCAATAGCCAAAGAATAACTCTATTTTATAAAAAAAAATATAATCACTGTTTGTTGTTCGATAAATAAATTAAAGAATGCACGTACGTCCGTCATTGAAAGACATCAATGAATTTATACACCTACCTTACATGTCAGGGTGTTGTCAATAACTATTGTTAGGGATTTTATTTAATAATATAAACAAAAAACTGTTGTAGGTAAGTTCGTTTTTGTTTTGAAGACATACAATACATATTATTTTTCTTGATTTGTTAGGGTACATCTACATTATACTTTTAGTTTGAGCCTTGAAATGATAAAAGAAATTAACGCTTGAATTAAAATGTCTTATCATTTGAATTTTTCTATTTAGCTCATTGTTTTATAACCATACAGTGTTTTTTTAAACATAGCCATTTACATATTTTTCAAGGAAATACTAATTACATATTTGTTTAATTTCATGTCATTATGATTTCGTTTAGTGCGCGTAAATGGCTTTTGATTCTGGATTGCGAATATTTTATACGTGACAGAGCCACGCTGCAGCTGTTATGATTGTAGCATGAACGGGTCGGCTCGACCGGGGAAGGACCACGCTCTCGCAGAATACCAGCGTAAAATAACAGCTTAATGCTGCTGTGTTTCGTATGGTGAGTGTAGAGAACTGGAGACCCGTTTTATTGGAATCGAGGCTATCCAATATTAGTCCTCAAGGGTGACAACATATCTGCATTTTGATTCTAAATCGAAATTAAATGCAGATGTCTATGGGTTACCCTCATGGGTCACCGTTATCCTATAACAAAAGTTATAATGCTATAAACGTCCCTATGTAAACTTTCTTGTTCTCGTTTCTCCTTTGGAACAGAATTAATTAATCATCATCATCATTATTACAGCCTTTCAAAAGTCCAATTCTGAACATAGACTTCCCCCAAGGAATGCCACAAAGCACGGTCCTGAGTCACATGCATCCATCGACTTTCTGCATGTTTTATCGGGTCGTCACTCCATTCATGAGGGATCACCCTACACTTCGGTCTACCGGTACAGTCTCAGATCCATAAATGATGACTTATGGTCCTTCACTGCTGGCCGTATGAGGAAGCTCAAGGTCACTCAGCGGGCAATGTAGAGGGTTATAATCGTAGTTTAGCCGGCCGCCTGCCTGTCTGGCCATATAGCTTAAAGAATCAATCGATGGGAAATAAAGTTCTCGAGTGGCAGTTTTGTTCCTGTAAACGAAGTGTGGGCGCGACCCCTCACTGGATGAAGTGACGTTCTAATAAAAGATGCAGGCAGTCGATAGTTGCAGGTGGCTCAGGACTGTGCCTTGCAGCGTTCCTTGGAGAACGCTTATGTTCAGTAGAGGCCTTGTAATGGGCTATAATGATGATGAATAGAATAGAATAGAATAATTTTTTATTCAATATGGATTACAAGTAATTCTTATTGAAAGTCAATATTTTACTTTACCACTGTTTCGAAAAAAACCTCTGTCCTGGGAAGAACCAGCAAGAAACCCAGCGGGAATTTTTTTAAGTAAATTTTACAATGCATTGACATTGTATGCAATGCAAAAATTGTTACAAAATATCAGTATCAATACTAATAGATAGATACTGTAAAATCGCTCCTAAAGCTCGGGTAATATTCTTTATACCAGATTACAAAAAAACGAACATGCATGTGTTCGCTTTTATAAACTAAGAATATAAAAGGAATAATTGTAGTTAAGTTTTTTGTTTAAGCATTATTTAAGTGTTAGTGTCCTATTGCGACGACAATTAAGGTCAGCTGGCCATTTTTAATTTATTCGTTTAAGTGGTTACTATTAACTAGCTGATAAAACAAATTATCATTGCACTCTGCACGCACTATTCTGGACTATAAATATGCAATTAATCAATTCTAGACTAGGTTTGCAATGCGAAAATTCTTTAACAAATATGACTTTGTGATTATTTAATCACAAAACTTTAAACCGAAAAAAAAGTAATTGGCTAATGTAATCCTAAAAAAAACACACTCGGAATTTTCATTTGGTTACTGGTTTCCTTTACTCCTTCAATTACTCAGAAGAGAAAGTATTCTTGTAAGGAAGATTTTTATCTTCTTCTTCTTCTTGCTATAACTCATATCTCTACCATTATAGGGAGGACTTTCCTTAATCTTAGTCACGGTTGAAAGGTGCATTGACGAGAGAGTACCAGCCGATTTTGACGCTGCTCTTCATCGTAGTTCTGGTAGTTCACGTCTGGCAAAAATGATGTTTTGAAGTTTTTTACCAGTTTGATGACGCTGGAACGTTTTGTCAGACTTAGTACGTCCAACTTAGTAGGACTATGTATCAATCGATGGATCCATCTAGACTGGACAGTGGTCAAGCAATAATGAAAAATATTATATTTAATTTGTAGAACCGATAAACAACGGGGAGAAAACATTCTCGATTAGCAACCGTATATCGGCAAACGCTGTTTAATCATATGCCCTAGATTTAGAGATGAATTGAGAAGTCATGCAGGGAGTCGATGGATGTAAGTGACTCAAGAGAGATAGATGTATATTTATTAAATAATATGGTTTAGATTCACTTAAAAATAACTGTTGTTCTCATTATAAAATCAATAATAAATAATAATACTAAGCAACATAGATATTTGGTGTTTCTTATGAGAGTCAGAATTACGAGAATATTTCTGTATATTACTTTTTCTTTTTTTAAATTGACTCGGCTAGTAAATGTACTAATAAAACACATAAATATTACACATGATATGTTTGCTACATAACAAAATAACCAAAAAGGACGTCTGCATCTTAAGTGTTTTGTTTTTTTGTAAAATATCTTAATACAAATAGCGCACACCTATCACTGAAAATCCTGTTTGTCAAGCCTTAATAACAGTTAGGCTGGTGTTACCGCTTGTACAGTTAAACACTACACTAGGCAGTAGGCAGTTGAGTGTAAAGTTCCGTTGACTGCGCACGTCGCGTTGCGTTGCGGCGGCGGCCGTGATGTGACCTTTAACTTTTTAAATCATTTTAACTAATACCATTGTGTGTTATAAGAAATACAAGAGTAAATGATTGATTCAGCTACTGGCTGAAAGTAACTTATTCGACCGGCTGTCGCGCTTAAATTACATTTATGTGCGTTATCATTTGTGTGATTACATTATTAATTTTGCACAGATAAAACATGTTGACGTAGATATTTGTTTAGCAAAATAGTGACACTATGCAGTACAGATAACATTGAATTTCCTCGGTTCGCGCTTGCGGTTCTTTTCGAAAGGTAATTTTTGCTGTTGATGTCCGATTGATTTTGAATTTGAATTTTCAAATATCTAGGAACCATAATTATTTCAAATGTACACTTAAGGAAATTACAGTAATTTTGACGTCTCTGAACTTGATATCTTTTATTTACGCAATTAAAACATTCTATAGCCCATCGTGACCGTGGGTGCTACATAATTCATAAAACGTCGCGTTTTCAAAATAAGTTAAAATAAATGCGATAACATATGATTCTTAAAAATAAGCTTACTCTGCCTTTGATCTCATGTTTCGAATATAAAACATCACCATAGTCATCATGCGTCTTTGGCAATCCCCTACTGAACTTAGACCGATTTTCAGCTTCTCGTATCTTGAGATACTGCCTTCTGTCTTGCGAGATAACCACTCTATCTAGTCATGTTGCGTTACGCTTGTTGAATCGCCATCTCTACCATAGAATATATAAATTTCAATTATTATCACTTTTGTGGTGAACAACCCAAATAAGTTCTTCGAAAAAATTATATCATAAAATGTCCCCGAGGTCAAAGTACATACCCGTGTATATAACTTTTAACTGCGGGATAAGTTATTAAGTGTATTTTTTTTATTACAGGTAACACCAATGTGCAACAATGCAGACAGCACGAGAGTCAAGCAGGCAAAAAAGGAACATCAAAAGACGCAACTCTAGAAAGAAATCCTTGTCTCCGTCGGATTTAAAATGTGCTCGTGGAGATCCGAAAACCGAGAGCAAACTAAGCTGCAAAAGGTCCCTATCAGAGGGTTCAATGAAGATGCGCTATAGAAAAGGTAATATACAGAGGACTTTGACGCACCCACTGTCTTATATGGATGATATTCAGGATGTCAATATCGAAGTGATTTGTAGTGCGAAAGTAGAAAGGTCGCCTGAAAGTGACGAATCCAACCTGCCGCCAACCAGCAGCGATAGGGATACAGAGGACGATGTAAGAGTCCAGAGGCCAGTCCCTCAACGCCCAAGGTGGGATTCCGGAAGTGAGATGGACTCTTTAATTACAATCGCCGTGAGAAAAGCATCATCAGCACGACGTCGCCGAACGCCCGCAAATAAAGGTAAGCGTTATTGAATTGGTTTAACTTTATTTATTTACGTTACTTTTACGGATTTCAAAGGAGTATTTTTTTTAAATCTCTATATGTTATAACATTCTTGCTTAAATAATACCTATGAATAAATTGTGGCCTGTAATCAATGATCACTATGAAAAAGCCGTACAACGAATTTATTATTGGGTGCATAATAGGCCTCATTTCTAAAACCAAATACATTTTTTTATTAGCTGTAACACTTTTTTAGTGAAGACGTTTTAATGGTCACATGATCAAAACATCTAGGTTCGAAACCAAACAAGGACCATATATACCATACCATATGCATGCGGGATTCAAAACCGCGGCCCGCAGAACTAAAACAAAACGTATAGTCACTGCCACTAGCCACCATAATTGTATTTGAAACATTTACCACCAAAATCTAAATGTTGAAAAATGTAAACGTAAAAATCCTTAAACATTTAAAAATATACTTTGAATATTCCGCGGCACATTAGTTACTCTATCTTGATACTTAAAAATAAAATCAGATTGTGAAACTGTTAATAGACAATCTAAGAAACAACTCGAGTATTAAATAAACTGTGAAACCGCGTTTTCGTGCTTTTATAACCTCTACATGAAGAATTACATCGTAATTAAGGTTCGAGTGAATTTAGTAGTGTTGGTCAAGGGGTTATATGAAGGCTGAACAATGTTAGATTGTTTTATAAGATAAATGTAATTATTATATTTGTACATTTTTCGGTTTAAATAAATAAATTCCAACGAATGTTTAATAAAAAATTGTAGAATATAATATTCTCAAGCCATCGGAAGTCGTACGACCCTATATTTGCAGCCTATTTATATATTTTTAATAATGGTAACGTATGAGCACACAGTCCACCCGCTAGTAAGTGAATGATGTGGTCTATAGACATCTACATATGTCTCCTCCTCGATCAAGAATCAAAATTCAGATAGTCACCCCAGAGGACTTTAATGGAATACCTCATTTCCAGTAAAAAGGGTTTACGATTCCCTGCACTCACCACACGCAACATAGCAGCATTAACCTGCTATTTTACGCTTGGTATTCTTGCTGGTAGATAATATTTATTTATAAATCATAGGATAGTAATTTTCTTTACTCTTCCTTAAAAATGTAGATATTTTTGAATATTAAATTTTGCAAAATTTCCGAGTAACATTAATAACCAAACAGCACACAGCCAGATGATAGGTGTAAACTCGTGCAAACAGACATCGTGTGAACTTCTACGTGCTAATATATACATACTATATACATACTCGTGTACCTACTATATTATCTTTATGCATACGTCGTGCGCTTAGTGTGTGAATTGTTTAGCGACTATCTGATTGTAATACCAACCACAAATATGTGTTTTAATCGTGCATATACTAAAAGATAAAAGAATATATCTATCACTTCCCCATTATATCGTCAATTACTGTAAAAAGGTACCGCTGGGTTTCTTGCTGGTTCTTTCCATGACAGAGTTTTTTTTCCGTACCAGTGATAAAAATTAAATGACTTTTAGTAAGTTTTCTTGTAATACTTATTGAATAAAAATAATTCTATTCTATATCTTCCCATACGTTTATATCGTGAGAGGCGACAGAGTGAAATAAACTAGGTCATGGGCGGCAGCGTCTGCGTCCACAACCAGAAAATAAAACTGTGGTTTCCAATTCGCCCGCGAAGCGTGGCAACTATTGCAATGGAGATACGCCTTATGGAGCAATCTATGGGAAAGCCTATTTTCAGCAGAACACTTGGATTAACTGCAATGAATGAATAAAAATGCAATATACGACAGTGTGTTAGTAAGAAATAGAAAAAGTTAAAATCATTTTCATACTTAGACTTAATGTATATATGTACAACCAGTTGTGTTGGCCAAACAAGTGAACCAAGTTGCCAGTGATGACTTATGGAACTGATACGTGCTCCTCCACTGCTGGCCGTATGAGGACGCTTAAGGTCGCCCAGCGAATTATATAGAAGGCTACACTCGGGGTTTTTCTGCGTGATAAACTTAGAAATGAGGATATCCGTAGTAAAACCAGAGTGACCGACATAGCCCAACGGATTAGTAAGTTGAAGTGACAATGGGCCAGCCATATAGCTCGAACAACCGACAACCGTTGAGGAAAAAAGGTTCTTGAGTGGCAGCCTAGTACGGGTAGGTGAAGTGTAGGCCGAACCCTCACTAGATGAAGTGATGACCTGGTAAGACATGCAGTAAGTCGATGGATGCAGGTGGCTCAGGACTGTGCTTTGTGGCATTCCTTGGAGGAGGCCTATGTTCAACAGTGGACTTGTAAAAGGCTGTATCGATGACGATATATAATTTATTTTATTGTAATTTATTTGATTGTAATGTCAAGAAAAATCAATAATAACTTAAAAAAATGTCCTATATTGGATATACCTTTCACTACAATCGGTACTTCATTACTGATAATCGTGACTCCTTTCATTGGAGTCGTCTTAGTTTCACCATTGAGGCTAAAATTAGATAATTGTGATTGCGTTCGGTTTAAAGTGCCGCACTTATTGACGTATACATTGCTAGGGAATCTAAATAGAAGAAAGACAAGCTTTGTAAATTAAAAGGTTTGTACAACCAACTTCAATATAAATAAAATAAGAATATCATCAATGTATTTGAAATCGATTATTAAGGATAACTCAAAAACTACTGGTCGGACCCTGATCAAATGAATATAGGAAAGCACCAGCTTACAAATAAAAAATGACGTGTTTTCTGAAACTGAGACAAATCGTCAAATCGGAAACGCTGGATATTTTAAATCGGTGTAAAAATAGAGTAGCTTTTATACATCACACACAATTTAGTTCTTTGAACAGTGCGCAAGTTCTTTAAACACACATTTTATTTCTGCTTGCGAATTGTAGGTAATTATTCTCACCTTTATTGTAGTTTTATACATTTGTGGGTGAACCGCTTCATACATAATACGTACATACATTGCTTATGTCTGCCACCCAGAGAGACAGGCAGAGACTACAGACATCCGTTTGGCACGATCCTGACACACCTCTCTCGCCTCTTCCACATCCATATACCTACGCATACATGCTCGTCGGTTAAGGGTACTCTCACAATGTAATGTTACAAATAAAAATTATGATAAGTGATGTTAGAATATAAATAATTAAGCTATAATATACTATGCGATCATCCCTACAGCACATTACAAGTTGTATGCTCTATGTTCAGCAGTTTTGTTTTTAATATTGTATAACCAGCCCATTGTCACTGCTTATCGATCTGTCAGGCTATAGATTGAACTTGCCTTAATGCAGATGTCTTCGTAACTTGTAAGTTACAATATAGGTTACATTATACAATTCTAATGATATATTGAACAAATGTACTATGCCACATGGCAACACTGAATTATGAATTAGTATCATGATATTAATCACGCGTGACCTAGTACGAAGCACTATAGGGTACGGAATTTATATCGTAAGCGACTTTATTTCAAGGCGAATATAGTTCATTTTTGACATTTAATGTGTAATGTATTTTTAAAACGAATCACACCCGATGTTTTACTCTCAAGGCTCCAACATGTGCGAGTTTTAGTAATAATTAACTAGTAAATTTTGCCAGTCGTATATGCACCCTCTATACAGAAAGAATAATATGTATGTATTGTATTGCTATACAAGTTTTAATAACAAGAGAATAGTTCATAGTAGCGATATATAATTATGAAAAAGTGAGAATAGTTTTCTATTTTATATACTTCGTTCGTCACATACTAGATTTCCTCACAAAACTTAATTTTTTTATGTATAAAAACAAGAAAAACAATAGTGTACCTTGACGTATATAAAATAATACCGGTGCGTTTAAAGAATGGGATTGAAAATGGCGTTGCCTCTATTCACATGTCGTTCGCAAACTGTCGCTATCTATACTCACACCTGCCAAAAAATACGTTGGACTGACGTTATAGAGCGCACGAAAAACGCTACATGCGTTTTTCGTGCGTTCTGCAACGTCATTCCAACTTATCATTAGAATTAATAACAATTTCGCTAATTTGTGAGTTACGACACGTTCTAAGAGTTATTTTCATAATTATTATTATTTTTGCAGTAAAAACTACTTTAGCGGCGTACACTTTTTCTGTAATGGGTAAAAAATGTTAAACTCGCGTCAGGACACGTGACCTGATCGAAAATTCGTAAGACAGGAGAGGAAGTATCCCTCTCTCTTTCTATGGCGCGGCGAAAATGTATGCCTGCGCTTGATTTCTGAGAGATAAACTTTTTATTGCAATATAAATTGTCATGTTTGTGTACGATAGCGCAATAAATAAATATTGTATTCTACCACATAAATGATAGTACTTTT
>DWHP01006370.1:0-11446 GCA_018247895.1 Parnassius honrathi | reverse complement strand
TTTTTATCGATTATTTGAATATTTTTGCCGATTATTCGCATAACAATGAATTTTAATCATCCAAACACTACGGTAATGTACACAACGACATATCATTGAAACGACGTCAGGTAAAAAAGTTGGTACTGGTTATTTTTTAAATATTTTGCTTTGTTTGAAAGATTCGAATTTAATTAGTGATAAAAAACTATACACGTAATGAAATATAGATAGCTTCATAATTCTTCGGATGTACGTAAAAGGTTATTTTAAATCATGTAAGTATGCTTGTGCAAAGTTACTACGGAATGATTAATGTGAAACGTCAAAAGGTATTCTTAGATTTGGTTGACTATAGGTAATACCATAATAGTGTAGAAGTAAATGTAAAAGTTTATTAATAAAAGTTGTATTGTAAAGTGAAAAAAAAAACAAAAACAAACGCTTCAAAATAAATTTCGTTAGCACATTAATCATCTTTCATAACAAAATCTTTTGAATCTAACTGTCCGTTAATCTAATCTAATCTGAACGCTAATTCAACAGTTTCACTTATTTTTCAATAGAAATTCACGATATACTCTCCTTGTTGCAATAAATGTTAGTGATGGGTTTTTTAAAGTTTCGTATACTTACACTCGAAAAACATGGGTAATGTTATAACATCCTTCGTGGGTAGCCGAGCGAAAGAAGTACTATGTTTTCACAGCTTAACAATCGGTCATGACTGTAACGTGACACGTTTCGTTACACATTGTTACATTCATGGCAAAAACCCGTTGGATATTAAATAAAATTAAAATTATTACTTTCTATCCGAAGCCCTGGACTACGCAGTAGTTTCATTCTTTTGTATAAAAGTAAACCTACATAACTACGTATAATTGTGAGACGGAAGAACAACACGTGCTCTATATACACATTATACAAGCTGGCTGAATGCACTGGCGCAACCGCGGGGCAAGAAAAAGAGATGCTGCATTCTATTCCAGCGAAGTGCACAGTTTCAGTCTCGCGTGTTATACCTTACGATCACACTTAAACACACCTTGTTTTGACTACAAATCCTTCACTGAAACTAAAAATCATTTTAATTAAAAATAATGACTGATTTTATTTTTTTAATGGCATATTGGCATCATGTTCAACGATGCTTACATCAAGGAAGTATTTGAAGTGGCCGGATTATTCTTAAATAGTGGCAGTAATACCCATTACTTTCTTGACGTAACACGGGACATGTTTTTAAAAATTATTAAAATGTTAATTATTTCGTTATTCAGTTAATTATTTTTATAAATATGTTGGATGTGTATCATAAACTTCAACGTAACTTAAAAATACAGGATAGCCATTCCATTTCGATAGTGATGGCGAGTTTTGATACAGGGGTGGTAGTTGAACAAATAGTTTTTGTATGGAAGTGAAGGAGAAGTAGTACCAATGAAAAAGACAAAATAATAGGAAACTGGAAGACATATCTATTTATAGTTTTGTGGAATTATCTAATGCCGGCCGTACACTCTCCTCGAGGCACGCGAGGCATGACGAGTGCGAGAGTATGATGTCTCGCTTCGCCTCATCATAATACAAACAGAATAGTAGGCTATCTTCTAAGAAATGTACCAAACGCCGCTAATATGTGTGTGTGTGTGTGTGTGTGGCACGTGACAGTATGGAATAGTACGCACGAGCCACATCACGCACGCAATGACACTTGTTAAGTTGGAGAGGTCTGGCCGAGTCGTGGACGCCCACCGCCGCGCTCCGCAATCATTTTTTTTGTTCATTTTGTAAAACAAATTAATATATGGGCTTGTTGAAGTAAATTAGACTTTTAATAATAGGTTATATTACTATATATATACGTAAATACATACCTACCTCGTAAGTACACTAATTATCACATCACATCAAATTAATTTTAAACATTAAATCTGAGCTGACACATAAGCTCAGTGTTAATTGACTCGTATTTTAGTCGTAGTAGTTGTTTAGCATTTGTTGTAACGTAAAACTGGATTTTTTGACAAACATTGATTCTTTGAGAGGAAGCTAAGGAAATGATTAATAAATATGATGCATAGGTACGTATCCGTATGTATTATGTTTGTAATAACTAATGTTATAACAAACATAATACATACTACTACTAATATTATAACTATTTATAAAAGTAAATGAAACTTAGCTGTTAAGCAAAAACACAGCGACAACCCTGCAATAGTAGACATTTAAGTCTGGCGTGGCGCAGGAGTTATCCTACTATTCTGTTTTTACTATGGCTTCGTCTGCTCTCCGTTCCAAGTCGGTTTTTGTGCGCGAGTCAAATGGTCTCGTCTCGTTTACCCTCGCGAGGCGACACGAGTGTGGCTGGGGTCCACTCTAGCGTCGGTCTATTTCGATGCATACTGAGCATCCACCATCTCCATTTATGCCATTGTTTGTCTTTATATTGTATATGTGCACCTAACTATAATAACTGATAACGCATAGGGTAACAGATGCTCTAACTTGTAATGCGTCCATGTTCTCGGCGTTTGGTTCCCAAATGTACTGAAGTGTCTGGTATATAGTGTATTATCTATGGTACTGAATAAACGAGAGTATACTATACGAGGCACGTAGCCCTAGCGCTGAATGAAATGTGGAGGGGATAGCTGCGAATGTCCTATCAGTACGGAGGACGGAATGCGATTGAAGAGCCAATTAGCGCGTGTGAAAGATACCCACAGCCAATTTACGCAATAATGCGCAATACGGCCAATTATGCGTAACAACGGTCACCGCTAGACTTTCGTGCCGCGAGTTGTACAGGGTTGCTCTCGTCCTTCGATCAATAATAGTACTATTGATCGAAGCACGCGTTACTCGACTTCTCGCCTGTGCATTTTCGGCAAAACATGGAAAGAGCACTCGTGGACGAGTGTATAGCTGCCACAAAACATCTTAAGCATACCATTCTATGCAAAATGTCTCATATATCATACAACGTTTATGTTTTAAGAGTAATAAAATGGGGACAAGAAAAAATTTAACATATACAATGTTTCGCGGTTTTACCCATCTTCATGATGTTTTCTATTTCTATCCATTCTTTTCACCTTACAATACAATTTGGATTAACAAACTAACATTTATCTCCATATTCCGTCAGGACTCACAATTAGTTTCATCTGTGGAGTTCCAGTCCATCCCATCGGATTAGCACATGCCACATTTGTAGACCCCTCAGAACTATTCTTGCATAAATGTTATTTTTTTAATTTTATTGATAGAACCACCAACATATTAACATTTATTTTATAAACACACAACTATTGTCACATTTTTTTTTCAAAAAACATGTGACAATAGGCTTAGGAACTAAGATTAAAATTAAGATTAAATTTATAAGAATTATACAACCAAAATTCTAAAAAATTTATTAGAAATAATCTCGTTATAAAAGTAACAAGAATTAGGATTACACGAGTAATAAATTAAGATACTTTACTTCAAATGACGACCTTTCGCCATTACGCTGCTTTACTATTAGAATTAGTTAGAATATCGTCGGCTTCGCAGGTCGGTGTAGTATTTGACAAACCGTGTAGATAGGCCATGTGGAAGCCCTCTTTCCCGTCTCCACTTGCGGAAATGTATAGTTTATGAGTAATAATTTCTGTTGTAAAATCATAACCTCCCAGTAAAAAGGGTCTTCGGTTCTCTACACTCACCATACGAAACACAGCAGCATTGAGCTGATATTTTGTGAGAGCGTTTTCCTACTCCGGTCGAGCAGACCCGTTCGTGCAACAACCGTAAAATAGCTGCAGCGTGGCTCTACCACGTTCAAAAACAAACTGACATATTTGCGTTTCGTTATATGCTTATTTATCTTTATCGTAATTAATTAAAAAGGCAGTTCCGAAAACCAAAAACAGTGTAAAAGGTACAAGCTTAAGTACAAGCTTAACCCTGACAAACCTCCTAAATTGAAAACAAAATTAAACAATCAAGTACCGATCGTCTACTTCATAATACTAGACCAAATTGATATATTTGCATTTCGTTATAAGCTGTTTTTAGTGAAATTTTTTGCAGGAACATATCGTATTCTGTCTGAAGTCCCTCACATACGCTATTTACGAGGTACGCTTGATAATAAGCTCCGTTATAATGTTCACATAGATAATATTGTCAACAAGGGTTTCATAACTCTTGGTTTCCTCAAATACTTTATAAAATCTTACGGTTTAATACGTGCAGCTCTCGACAGTTTCCATACATTATAATGGCAACTATCAAAATAGAGCCGTCTAGTGGCATGAGTTGATGAAAAAGTTCTGAACTAAGCAAAACTTGTTGTTTGACGTAGTTTTTCAACAGAATTTGAAAATTTTGTACAATTTTACACTGCACTAGAAACAACTAGTGCAGTGTAAAATTGTAAAATTTTTCATTCATAATTGCCAAACTTTTCTCTTCGTAATACAATAAAAATTTGAATCATCTTCATCTAAACTATTTGTTTTATTTTGTTTTAGAAAACAAAGTTCTTGTTGAAAAACCCGTTAGATGGCGTTATTGCAATGCAATTTTACTTCGAAGGAAAATATTTTTTTAATACGTTACACTAAAACTTAAGCTCTACACACATAATATTAAGGATTGTAACATATATTTGTTATAAAATAAAACTTTTAACTTTAAACATCACTTGTGGCTGTAAATTATCACATTAAATAAATTATTTGCCCTGAAATATTTTTATTTTATATTTCATTTCGTATAAAGGTTTTACTTCTAGTGCGTGTGAACTGCAAGACTTTTTTCTTCGACTGGATTACTTACAGCTGTAAAATCTGCTCCAAAGAATGCCTGCTGTAGGCCGATGAACACGTTTATAATGATAAGCATCAATTGATTCGGCTCTATCAACAGCTTAATTGTGACAGCAAGAAGCGCGACGCTGGATAGACCCGAGCTGGACCCAGAGCGTCCATTATCGTACCTGTATTATATAAACAGAAATTAACGCAGTTGCTATTAAAAAATATATATTCCGAAGACATGTAAAGTTCGTCAACACGAATTGGAGCAGCGCGGTGGACATTTTCTTGTCCTAAAACACTCTCAGAAATGAGACGAGGTCAGTGCCCAGCAGTTTAACGTATATAGGCTGTAATTTCAACTAACTTTTTTAACTCAGTTGTTTAATGATTAATTAAGCTCTGCAGGCTGATAATTGCCGCAGTGACAACTACGACAACTTCGACGCCATCTGGAATACTATTAGTTGTTGTTCCCTGTTGACAATGTATTTATAAATGTCGTTTTGCCTACAATCATTGAAAGGAGTTCATTAGTTGGAGGTTTGTATTTTATATTTTCAAGTTATAAAACTTGTAAGGGAGTGGCGACCAGAGCCACCAACCAAAACCTGTTCAATAACGAAACTTGACTTGGGAGTTGGCGATCGTAATACCTGAATTTCTTACAACCGTGACGCTACTGCCAGTTGCGGGTCTAGGTATTTTATGTCTGACGTAAACGAGATGGATATACCACCATCTATCGGAGCCTCTGAAATCTTTCTGATATTTCAATATTCGCTTTTAATAAGCATTGCTTTATCAAATATCTAAAATGGAACATGTTCCATTGTTCCCTATAATGTGCAACTCAGCCAATTCACTCAACGACGATATAATAACTCATGGTAGCTCCGAGGCTAAGCATTTTCAGTAAATTTATCTTTCGCGAGCAAATCTTACTCAATTCCCATTTTGATTGCAATTTTAAGAGCTGATTTATTGCGTATCCGACGGTGAAGCAAAACGTCTTGAGGAAACCTGCATGTCTGATAAATAAAATATTTTACCTACGTGTGAAATCTATCAATACGCGCTAGAGCAGCGCGTCGAACAAATGACTCTGTTAATCTCAGAAATGGGGGAAGTACTTCACTTTCTGAATGTGTGAGTATTGTACAAAATTTATGTCCGATTTCTACCATAATAAATCTCATACATGGAACTAACCGAGATCAGATACTCAATTAATCTATTAAACAATAGTCGTGGTTTAAAGAATAAGCAAAAATTATCACCTTTTCATAGAATCCACTCCCACTGCAACAATGAGTGCAGCACCAGCCATACACGCTAAGTATATGCCTGAAATTGAAATTTAATGCAATACGTACATCTAATATCTATTTCTATTTATATTTGTATATCTTCCACGGTTAACTTAATTAAATATTCCATTCACTTACATCAGTCTAATATTTAATGTTCTTAATATGGAAGGGACGTGGGTAATTAAATCATAAAGATGTTAGGCGTAACTTATGCGTGGTAAAGCCATGCAGACTATATTATGGTTGTAGGCCGAATGGGTCGGCTTGACTGGAGAGAGACCACGCTCTCCAGAATACCAGAGTGGTATAGCAAATTCGTGCTGCTGTGTTTACCATTCCTCATATTTTGCCTCATTAAAGAACACTTGCCATAGCTGCCACACTTGCCTCGGGCTTGCAATCGAAGTTTTTATTTTCTAATTGTTATCAGGAAGACGCTGTTGCCAATCTCAAAGTTTGTTTCCTTCTGTTACCTTTTACGATATGGGCTAGTGGGTATTATAATCATTTTATCTGCACTACTCTAAGGTAGACTGGTAGATAATACCTTGAGCATTAAGCCCACCAAAATATAAGAAGTTTAATAAATAAATATTCTTGCATCGTAATCACTACACTTACCAGCTATCATTTGAATCCTTTCTGGTGGTTGAGTTTGCAAAGCATCGCCAGCATCCGCGCTGGGTAAAAAGTTAGCGCCGCAAAACTCCGGAATCTGAGTCTCGTTTAAAGCAGTAACTGCAGCTTTGTTGTCTCCCGATGATAAAACTGGAAAACAGATGGGTAAATGTGTACAAATAAAATACTACTATTTTTTTTTAAATTTAAATGGTTAAAAGTATTTTATCTTAAAATCTATACATAATAAATTAACACATCTATACAAATAACAGAAAAGTAATGTCGGTAATTCTAACATATCCTGAAAAAACTAGTCCAGGGCAAATAAATAAAGGGTATAAAGCCAAATTGTCACTGGTTTTTAGAATTTTCGTCTGTCTACGCATTCACGATTCACACAAAAACACTTGGATGGATTTCCATGAAATTCCGTAAGTAGATATTTTTATCTTTATCTGATGAAATAGTTCGAGGCTTCGTTGGATCATTTGTTACTAGGTTCCTATGATACGTTCGTAATTCGTATCAAAGGGTCGTATAATACGATCCACAATCGTGCGAAAACTTGTTTTCATTTTTTGAGAATTCTATAGCCGAGTACCACGCTGAAATGTTTCATGGCGTGCGATCAAAACGTGTGCGATTCCCGCGCGGACCAATGAAACGGTTGTAGGAAATTTTATGAGCTGATTGAATTCTATATGAAAAATAACTTTGTGGATAAACCTTGATGTCTGAGTAGTTAAAAAAGTCGTGGACGTAAAAACCGCTAATGCGCATTGGAGCATTGAGGCGGACTTTTTTGTCCCCACAAAACACTTTAGGTATTAAGGAGCCCTGGTTACAGTTGTGAGACGTATGTACTCGTAGGCTGCTAATTTATTTTTTTATAAAATGGTTAGGAAAATATTTTTAATGTGATGAAGGTCATTCCGGTCAGCGAAACGAACTCTTTTTTGCCTCAAAGCTCTGTGCGACCTGTGCCCAGTAGCGGAATGTTAGTAAGCTACTTTTTTATTTTTAATAAGGATATTATGCAGTTTTTATTTCATTCATATTTTCGGAGATGTTACATTTTTGTTTTCATTCTGTCGCAAATATTAAAAGTAGCGAAGATAATTCGAGCTCGTTACCGTCATCTTTACAACCCATTAAAAGTCCACTGCCGAACAGACACATAAGTAGATAAACGGAACAGAGATAAAGTTTCATACAACCGCGCGACTACGCACTACTACAAGCACACGCCCCGCGCGACTACGCACTACTACAAGACTACTGCTTGCGTGTCGCGTACGCGGCGAGACTGGAAAAAACCGGTTACGCTGGCGCAGCCAGTGGACATTCTTGTATTGACTTAATATTTCAAAAATACTTGAATATTTTGATGTAAAAATGTGGTATTATTAATAACAATTGTTTATTATACTGTGTGTATAAATAAAACCATAAAAAATATCATACTTCAACGATCCTAAGGAGTACAATAGGTAAGTAAATAATCGATTATTACTTTTTCAAATAACTAGATACCTTTATTTTATTGTATGATCCTTTTTTATAAGAAGATGGTACTACACGGTGTGGTTTTACATTTGTTATTACAAGCTTTCAGTAAATATTTGTAGGTATGTGGGTTGGTTAATATGTAGTAGGTATGTGTTAAGTTTTATTTTACCCCTACCAAAATACTTCACAGGTTCTTTAGAAGCGTTGTCTCTGTTCTACTTATCTACTCATGTGCCCATAGACTGCAATTTTTTTTCATTTGCTTCCAATTAGAAAGGATATTTGCCATGGATGGATTCCAGGACAGTTAATCCTTCATAAGGATACATCGGAAAACATACCCAATATAAAAAGTGCTAGGTGTTGCCTAGACGTATGATATTAATGCAATTCTAAAAAACTAACTTATCTGTTCCACTAATTTTACCGTTACGTAAGTCTGACTGTATCGTTGTTCTAGAGGTTGTTAACGTGACTGCTGACCATAAGGTCCCGGGTTTGAATTTTGGGTTGGACCAAAAAAGTCAGTAATTCCGGGTTTTCCGTCAAGAAATTCTCAGTAGCTACTCGGAGTCAGTAAGTTGGCGGTGTCTCACCTCCGTGCCGTGCCTCGGAAAGCACGTAAAGATGTTAGACTTGCACCCAATTTTTCTCCGGTCGTGTTGGCTTACTATCCCATCGGACTTTAAGAGTGAGGGAATAAAGAGTGCACCTGTGCTTGCGCATACACTTGGACACTATAATCCTGTCCTGCGCCGATGGCTAGTCTCCGTTGAGGCTGGCCACCGTGATCAAAATTCGGTCTGGAGGACATTACATGCGTCGTAAAATACACAGGCAGCTGATTTACGATAGTTTTTTTTTAGAATAAGAGTGCCATACAAGCACACAGTCCATCTGATGGTAAGTAGATGCTGCGACCCTTAGACATTTACATTTATCCTCGATTAAGACTGAAAATGCATGTCAGTCCTGTGAACTAAGGTGGAATGCCTCGTTTCCAGTGAAAAGGGTCACCGGTTCTCTACACTCACCATACGAAACTCAGCAACCTCAAGCTGGTGGCATGGCTACAACTATTACGGTTGCACCGTGGTTCTGTCACGTAAAGTAGTATAGTAATATATCAGATGCACGACCGCAATCTGCCTTCACTTCTGTCTTTAGATCACAACTACAAATAAATCGATTACGAATTTATTACCCGTTTTTCTCCCTGATCCCTTAAGATATTATCCCTCATACAATTATTAAGAGGAGTATTACAAAAAAAAACGCGATATTACGACGTTTCCTCCATTAGTTCCATGTTTTTCGTTCGTTGCTTGAAATAACAATTACTTGGTAAAATAGTTCGTTTTCTCTACTAAAATAAACTCAGGGCAAGTTTTAGATAACTTATTAATTTATTTAGTAATAATCATTCTCTCGATGCATGTTTAGGCCAAAATTCTGAGAGATATGATTTGGGAGCTCTAATTTGTAGATTCTATTAAATATCGACCATCAAAAAAAATTTACCTCTCAAATATCCTGTATTTCAATAATCATAGAACAAATTTTCATTATATGCCTTTCACGTAAGAAAAAAAAAATCCACATAATTCAATTAACGACCGAAAAAACTTCGATACAAGCCCCAATGACTCCGAAGTTCTACATCATTTTGACGTAAAATCTATACTAAACCAATCATCAATATTTGCTTAAACTATACTATTGTTTTTACTTTTTAAACGGTTACTATATTTTTTTTTATTAATTAAATAAAAGTACCATATCTTTCAATGCACCGGACATCTGCGATCATTATGGCGCGAGCGCATGTCGAGGTTGGACCTGTGTCAGTTGATTTCGCGCGCTGCGCCGTTTCGATACTATCTTAGTGTGCGTCGATTGCCGTATAGGCGCTGCTATTTTGTTCGTGCCAGAGGATCGTCAAGTACGACCACAGTTTTTGATAGTTGGAAGTATTTACTTTCGTACAGTATATTTCAATTAGTATACATTTCGCACATTATTATTATACCAGGTAGTTAACTCATTATAGTTATATTGATTGTAACTAAGCTTTCTTACCAGTCGGAATTTGGAAAAATAAATACAAGTAAAGCGTCACTAAACGTAAAAAAGAAAAATCCTATGTCTGGAGAAATAATAATGGCGAATTAAAATGTCTACATGCCTGCCATATGGACTGGCCCAGATTATGCAGAAGTAATAAAAATCTATAAAGACGACCAATTTTGGATTTTGAATACGTTACCTAAGTGTTCGTTTTATGAAAAGTGTGTACTGCCTAAAACTATCGACCCAAGATAAGCTCGGTTGATGTCGTTGCAGCAAATATTTTTATAATAAAAATATGGTAGTTGACTAAGTACTGATTAAAAAATATTACTTACATTTGGTTGTTTTATTTATTTTTGTAAAATCTAAAGCTAATAAAAAATCAAAGTAAAGAAGTAAATTGAAAAGAATTTCACTTGAACGTCAGTTGATAGATATGGACCATATCGATTTTAATAATAATCGAAAAAAATCTTATTCAGAAGTATTAATTGAACAATCTCCTCTTACTAATGGTGTACTGTTTTGTTATATAAGTACAATATAAAGTAAGGTGGAAGTGACTTCAGTTGAGTGGATCACGATTTTTCGATTTGGTGACAATAGAGCACTACATCTCTGTTGCGTGCAAAACTGTTATTTGACAAACGAAACTGTGCTTTTTTTTTGTCAAAGAAACACATATACTTATATATTTCATTACATTTTACACTCACTGCCGCTCATGGGATTTTTTGCTTATAATAAAAATGTTGTCTCACGTACGTTCAAACTGTATACATCTATACAAACTCGCTCAAAATGGCTTTAAACTTAGGAAAGATCTATTTTTATTAAGACTAACCAACCCACAGTGCACCTGATCGTAGGTGGATATTGTGGCTCGATTAAGAAGCAAAATGCAGATTCTTTGGCACCCTTGAAGACCAAGGTGGAATGCTTCGTTTACAGTAAAAAGTGTCTTCGGTTCTCCAGACTCACCATACGAAACACAACAACATTGCAATACTATTTTGCGCTAGTATTCTGTGAGATCCTGACATACCTCTTTCGCCTCTTCCATATCCATATACCTACGCATACATGCTCGTCGGTTAAGGGTACTCTTAATTTGGCCCATTTTTAATATATCGCCAATTT
>DWHP01006369.1:0-11447 GCA_018247895.1 Parnassius honrathi | reverse complement strand
GTTTCAAGGGTCAATCGGGCTAGGCTTCTTGAGATTCCACAAAATGGCTCTGGTCCAAATTGTGTGCACTTTGAGCCCTCCCGTGCAAATTTTTCAGCAAATTCGTTGCCTACAATACCCGCGTGACCCGGAACCCATCTTAAAACGACTCTGTTGTTACATCCCAGGGCGTTTAAACGGCAGTCTTCAACTAGCTTCGAGTTCCCTAGTTTAACCTCAGCGCTAGCAGTGCTGCTTGACTATCAGAGAGAGACCCTTTGATGGCTGCATTAAATCTGTAACTTACAATTAAATAAGCTGGGCCGAATTATTGACACTCATCTTAAAGACATCAGCATAACTTGCGCAAAAACACCCAACTATACGATTAATGATTTTAATAATATTTGTTCTCGAACCAAAGTTTAGGGTGAATCCTGATATTCGGCATTTTCAGTTGATTCGATTGGCAAATTTTACTTAAACAGATTTTTATAAGCAACAATGTAACATAAAATTTACCTTAATTATAAACACATTTAACAAACACGCATCATTTTGATCGGATAGTTTCCAAAATATAGCATTTTAATTTTTTTGTCCAGGCGAATCAATAAACGACGGCAAGGTTATCAAAATTAAAACAAGATGTATAAGATAATCAAGTTTTATTATAATTTTACAGTATGTCTATTATACCTCTATATAGTACTAATCAGTCTTTTGGTTGCAGAAATTGGTACTTTATAGGCTTTGTTTGCGAGACAAACAAGGACATGAATATATTCATATAAATCGTCCACATTGATAAAATTTTTAGTTTTCAGATAACATGCAGGCGAGTCACGCGAGTTAATAATAATAAATGATTTTTAATCGATAAGACCGGTAAAAATAAAGATATGTGTAAGAAAAGAAACAACATCAAAACTTTCTTGTTTTCACAGAAAATTAGAAATAATTTTGATTCTTCATCATGTACTTTTATTATCCTGTCGCAAATACTGATAAAACAATACGTTTTAAATAATAACAATGAAATAAATAATGATCACTAATGCTGTTCCATTAACACATTCAAGAGATGGGCCACTGTCAGCCTCGATATTATATTAAATATGTTACGAGTATACGCGTAATTCATTATCATCTATAAACATTGGAGTCGCCGGTGAAAAAGCGACGGCAGCCACATGCATAATACCTACATTAGGAAAATAGATGTTGCTTGTGATGGCTGTGATGATTTCCAATTCGCAAAACCTTTAGAACTTGCATAATTTTATATTAAAACACGCCTAAATTACGTTTTTAATTTATTTTTTAAATAATGTTGAAGTGATAAACGAAATAACAATAGAAACTGATGGTAAGTGACCAGTGCAATACATGGACAATTGCAACTAACCTCTAAGGCTACAAATGTGCATTGACCTCTGAGAACTAAGATTGAATACCTCACAGCCTGTAATTACTGCCTCGTTATATTCTTCGGACCGGGAACAGTGCTAATACTACAGCTAAGCGGTAGAAATAGGTAAGAAGAGTGGTCCCAATTCAGACGGGATATTACCACCTAATGACACATGTAGGTCATATCCGTTTCATTTGTGTTAAAGGATATGGTATTATTAGCTTTTCAAAAATCATAAAAACAGCGTACTAGCAGAGTTTCTTTCACCGTTTCTTTTATAAGCACCTCATCATGAAACCATAGTAGAACAAAACAATGAAGTTTAACAAGTATAACTATTATTTCTGACGCTATAAAAATATATTTCGTTATATTAATTTTGATTGAGATTTTATGTCATTAAGATACATACTATTCCTATTTACATATTTTACCTTATTTATATTTAAATATTAATTCATATTTATTACAGGTTCAACAGAAACCTTACGTGGAGTGGAAGTGTGTTAGCTTTGTTTTTCAAGAACTGCAGACTGACATACCTTTTAACCGTGCTATTTTCGAAAGTCGTTACGAATCGTCTAGCACGTAGAATTGACGACTTCCAGTTTCCCGAACACGCCACTTTCCGAAAAGGCTTTGGTACCATAGACCATACACCCTTTGACAGGTTATACAGAAATTTTAGAGTATTCAGTGTCCACTGCTGAACATTGACCTCCCCCATAAATGATCTTATAGGAGAGATATTTGTCATAATTTCTAAGTTTTATTTTAAGTTGCTATTAGGGATATGCTGTCGAACATCCTCCGTTTTATTTCCCTCTGTCACCTCTTACGATACCCACTTAATCTAATGGGGTACTCAGTTTAAGCTGGCAGTGGATTCTCTCGCGTACTGTCTACAAGAGAATACATACTTAGCCGGTTAAACTGAAGAATATACTTTGTTGTTATGTCTCGCGTATGTGGTCTATGAGAGGAAATACATAACTAATATGACATGTCTATGTCCACATTTCCTGTGAAATATTAAAACAAACGATGTTGCTATTTCATCTAGCCAATATAAGATATTGGGTTTTTCTGTCAAGAAACTTTCGGTTCCAGCCAGGACTCAGGATGTTGGCAGTGTTTCACCACACCTCGAAAAGTAAGTAAAGGCGTAGATGTTGCGACTGATCTCTCTCCGGTCGTATTGGTTACAGTCCCATTGGACAGTGACAGGAATAGAGAGTGCATTTGCGCATACACTTGGGCGCTATAACACTTTCCTGCGCAGATTGTATGGCTAGTTATTAACTAACGAAATTCTGGTCTGAAAGACATAAGTTACGTGTCAGAAAGCTGAAATGGCAATGGGTCGGCCATATAGCACAAAAAACCGACTACCGATATGAAAGAAAGGTTTTCGGTGGGTAACCGAGTGCTGACAAGCGTGTTGCTGAGCGACCAATTACTACAACCTGTAGTTTACAACTCATTTTTATTTCGATACACATTTTTAAATGGATAATTCAATAATTACAAACGATGTAGAAATCATGTTAAGTAAAAAGTGACGCAGAGCGGCATTATAGGAAACATATAAATTACAAAAACATGGAATCGCTTTTAGTGACTTACAAAGTCTGCAAACTTTAATGCTGCCACAAAAAATAGAGACATATAAGACTTACTTTACTCGTATAAAACGTTTGTTCGTACACTTTTCTCATAGATTGCCATCTTAATAACGAATCGGGAATTTGGAAGTAGCAAGATTTCCAGGAATAATTGTACTTCTTTTGCAATCGGAGTGGACATTTATATATTTTACGCCTCTAAGCAGTATTCGGAAAATTACACACATTTTCTCGTCCAGTGTTCCTCAAAACCTGAACACAACAGATACAAGCAGCGCGTGATGCCAGCGTTGATTTTTGGAACTTGCCGATGCACCTTGAATGAACGAGACGAATTAAAAACACGATACCTAATTCAAATATTACTATAACTAGTAAAGTATTCGTATACCAGTCAGATTTTACGTGGTAGAGCCATACTGCAGTTATATTATTAGTATAATTGTAGCATGAATTGGTCGGTTTGATCGGGGAAGGAGAAATCAAACACGATGACCGATTGTATGTTCTTCTTAGGCTCTGCTCAGACACCATTACAATTATTAAGGAAATATTATTTAAGCCAAAACGACTAAGGAATAATATGTCCATTTATAATATTGCCTTTACACGATATGTGATGAAAATGATGGAAAAGATGTTTTATATTAGTTGTGTAGGAATAAAAAACAAAAAGTAAATGCTATTGCATATAATATTTTAAGTCATTATTTCCGTAGTAGTATCTTAAAAGTACAACAGATAGACAGACAGGCGCCATGTCGAGAGTTTGTATTAATATGTTTTGATTGATTAATAAGGACACGCCGTAAGTAACATTTAATCCTAAATTACTGGGTAGTAACATATTCATTTATGATTTTAAGCACTAATAGCGCCATCTACTTCATTTTATAGCTAAAGTCATTTCGTTTCCGCAATGTGTTTGTTTTTTATGGTTTAAGAACTTTATTTCTCATTAAGAATTAACAATAATTTGCTTACTGAGAAACTAAATTCAACAAGACATACTTCTTTTGAGCTTACAGTTGAATATTATATATAACAAGTTAATAAGATAAATGTAGGATATAGTAGGGTAGTCTTCGAATCTTGCAACAATTAACAAATTAATAACACCAAACGAGCAAACACGGATCTTGATTAAAAAATGCAATTGGCTGGAAGTGGCATCAATCAAAGCGCGTACGTTTATGCGTATGCTTGGTAATTTATTTATTAATGTGACCTTAATAATGCTATAAGTATTTTTTTAAATGGGGCACACTTTTTGCTTCTTTTAATTTTTCTTTAATCGGTAATTTATTGTACATGATGAAGGTGTCCTTCAGATTCAATATTCTTCTTTCCGCAATTGGTTCGGGGTCGACGTGTAACTTGTAGTTTTACATTGCGCAATTTTATTTTTTGTATTTGTTGTTTTTTAATAAAGTTTAATGATATATGAATGTCTTTATTAATTATTTTATGTATTAGTATACAAGTGTAGTATTTATAAGTTTATGTAATATTCATTATTTAAGTCTCATGTTAGTGTTCGGAATTTATAATTAAATAAAACTTTTAATAATTTATTATGCGCTATTTGTATTAAGTCCAAATTTGATTTAGCTGCAGTCCCTCAAATTTCAATTAAATAGTCAATATGAGGTTTAACCAAAGAATTATAAATGATGTATCGAACTTTTCTAGGAAGACATTACTTAAGGCATAAAAAGTCCCTAAAAGTGATATTAATTTGGATTTGATTTTTCAAATTACCATATTACCGGGAAGCGGAACTCCCGTTTGCTATAACATTGAGGATTTCATTAATAATTAGACGTTATCGGAAGCATTTATATTTAATATGTTTTGCCAAAATAAAAAGGAGATATTAAGAGAAACAAATAATTTGTGGTAATGAACTTTAATTTGTCTATAAGTACTAAGAATTTTTTCAACCTACCTAAAATGGGCCCGAGATATTTGTCTTTATTTTTCCTTTGAATTATTTTATTACTTACTTTCAATTGAATATTAGAAGTAATTTAATAATTATAGATTTCACTGTCTAATATAGATTTGCAGATACAGCTGTAGAGATCAATCACCATATCGCAGAATTTGTCAAAGTCAGTGGTGAGTTATCGTTTAAAAATATGTTCTTGCTATTAAGCAAACAGCAAAAAATGCTTCTTTACATCCTTTTTTTCTCAGATTTCATGATTCCAGTTAGATTTTCATAAAATCTTTAGGTTGTTTACTATAATAATATTTTTTATGTGTAATTCCATCAATTTATAGTCAAATTTCGAGTGGGCGGAAAGACGATTGTCTCTTTTGTTAATGGTGTGACCAATTGTCCCGATTCTAATCCGGGTTGAAGAACCAGAAAATGTTGATGATAATGGTTCCTGGGTTCGAAACGGATGGTTAGGGTGCCTATATTGCCCTTCGTATCCGGATCGAAGGAACCTGAAAATGGTGGGGCGTTAGGGTGCTAATTTTAAATCCGGCCCTAATGAACCAGAAAATGGTGCGGCCGTAAGCTGCCCCTTCGAATCCTGCTTGAAGGAACCAGCGAAAGGCGGAGCTAATGTTCCGGGTTCGATTCCCGGGCCGGGCCAAATTTATTATGCTAGATTTTATTATACGTGGACTATATGCATGGTTCTCTATAACCAATATAAGACGGCGGAAGTGGCACGTGGCCGGGTTTTTGGCAATGCACTTGCTAGGACCTAATTTACTATATCTAGCCGGCAAGGACAGGAGCGTGAGCTGCTGTAGGGAAGGAGCAACAAATGAGAACGGCCCATGATAGGAAAGAAAGGAAATGCACTTACTTGGGCGTTAATCTTCTGGCGGCCTTTTACTCAGGCCTAAGGTTAATGGCGCTACGTTGCAGCTGCAGTGGTGCGCTACGATAAATTGCACTATGCAAAGCGGTCACTATTCGGTTGTTCTGTGGCGCGACTGCCACAAAGGTGGAATCATATCTAGCGTTGGTCTTCAATTATTCGGCGCGGCGGCGGCACGTCGATGATTCTCGCCGGCCGGTGGCGTGTTTTCGACCGTTCACTTTTCGGCCAGCGCGTCCTATTAGTCGCCCAAAATATCGCCACCATATTTGACGTTCTATTGGACATGCCCGTGCAGGAAGGAGGCGGAAGTGATGGGGAGGAAATACTACTAGCTAATATAGTCTACAAAATATGCGTTTTGGCGAAACCAGTTAATTTTTCGACCGTTTATTTTGACAGATAAAATGTATCTTTAAAGCACCGCACAAAGAGGAGACCGAAATAATAGGAAACACGTAATTTTTATAACTAATGCAATATTAACTTTACTGAAATTTCCTTTAACCACTATTGGTAAGCACAAAAATAATCGAACGACGCATTAGGCTGCTGTCGATTACTTATTATTCTATATTATTCTCACGCAGACTAAATCCAATAGATGTATACGTTTGTCTCTGTTTAGTGTCGCCTTTTTGTTTCATCGGATTTAAAATTACAACGATGCTGAAGAAGTCTTCAATTCAAAAAAATCAATGGAATGTTTGTAACTGATTTTATTTTAGCTGATCTATAATTTAAAATTAATTAACTTGATAACAACTTTTCCTTTGATTAGTGGTTTTGGTTTATTTTTAATATTTTTTTTATTCACATGGGCTGTTTTTGACTGACATTGAAATATGTATTACTAACTAGCGATGTGCAAAGGCAAGTCAAGCATTGAATCAGTTGTTTCGTTGTAAAATTGAATGCCTGTGACATAAATAAATTGCAAGTTTTCCTTAGTCAAAACAATGGTGTATCAATTTTATTTTTGTTTCTGGTATTTAGGTTATGTAAGTAGTAATTAGGTTGTGTAAATAATATACATATAGTAAACATCTTGTGCAGAAACAGTTAATTTACTTAATTTGGTACTAACTACAAACGGGTTTATGAATAAAATTATCTAATTATTTTTATCTCGATTTACTCAGTTATTTGAAGTGTAATGTGAATGATTTGTGTGATGTGAAAGTAAAAACGTTTTTTATAAACCGACTACGTTTTCTACAAACAACGTTTTTAAATAAAACTGCTACTCGGTAAAATTTTGCACTCGTTACATTTCCGCGTTTGATTTTTTATTCTTTTGAAATTGCGTCAGAGAGTAATTCAGTTGGTAATTTAAACACTTAAAGCATTCCACATGACGCTTGAAACAGAAAAATGTAAACATGAATCACAACTTGAAGTAGTGACAATTTGTGTGTAGGAAAACATTTATTTAGGTCTACTGAAAAATTAATCATTTGACATTATTAAAATATCTAAGACTTAATAAAAATAAAAAATATGTACGACTAATTATATCTTATTACACATATTTTACAGTCATATTGCACCTTCATATGTCTACTTATTACAATATTAATTACAGTAAAGTTTGTACACTAAACTTTACGCTATTAAATTATAAAAATTATACTTTATTCATCTTGGGATATGTATAGTTTAGAACGTCATAAAAACGCTGCTAACCCTTCATAAGTCTCGTGAGAAAAAACTTTCTTCTTACTAATGTGTTTTATGATATACATTTTCTGCTAATATCCTAACACATTTTGCACGGGTTTACTCCAAACTTATAATTAAAGGCCTCTCTAGAGGCATTTTTATGGCTTGGTTCATTCATTGTAGCCTGTTTAAAGTCCGCGGCTGAATACGAACTTCCCACGGATTGCATCATAGGAGGGTTATTTGAGTAAGTTGCTATGCTTGGCAGGCGGGTTGGAGAATGGAGGTTGTTATTATATTAATATGAAATCAGGAAAATCCTGTATGGGTATACTTTTTCTCCTCTTATGATACCCACGGGATGACATAGACTAGTGAATCATCTTATTCGGTGACTACACGCCTACTGAATGGCTTGATAGTAAATTAACCTAATATAGTAATATAACCAACTTTCGGGGTAAATTTTTAACATTAAAACGCTAAAAAAGACATATTGCAGTTATACAAGTACTGCATATAATAGATTAATATATATTTTAAATTAACATAAGCGTAAGAAGCTGAAAATTACAATAAGTTTTTTTTTAAATTAAATCCTTAATTTTGGTTTTAACTTTCACCAGACCTAAGTAGCTCTTTTATGGACATAAACAATGTACGTGTTAGCTTTAAAGCGTGTTATTTACTCCTTTTACATTAAGTGCCTAATGTTGTTGTACCTCCCTAGAGAGCTTGGCGCCGCAGATATCACAGTTCGTAAGTTATATTTTAGCCAACAATGTTATTTATCTCTTCGCCGTACCCTTGATTACAAGTTTTAAAATTAAATACTGAGTATAGATAAATGGTTTAAATCTTTGATAACAGAATTTCTGCTATAGATCTATGTTTAAAAGATAGAAATAATCATCTGAATCCCTCATTTTAATTCTAATTTTTTGGTTAGTGGCTACTAAAGTCCCTGGACACCAGAAGCCAATTCAATAATAATATCTATATCTACGGTATTAAGAAGAAATTGAAATGCTCATCGGGGTCAAATTATACAAGCTTTCACACCCTTTAAACCGAAACACTACATCATAGCTATTTGACGACAGAAATAATTAAGTATCTTTTCGTCTTGAGTCATTATTCGATTGTAAGAATATTTTTATAATATTAAAGGAGTACTGTATATGTTAAAAAGCAAGATGGATATAAACTTTTTACAAAAACTACTAGATATTCATATTATACCTATTATTAAAACTGTAAAATTATGATATTATTGTCAAATATACAAATAATTTTGATTATCTTCTTGTTATCAAATGTGAATTATTCGTAAAAACTTATTGCATCAATAGCTTGATTTGAGTAGTTATTATTTTTATTTTATATAAAATCATTGAAATATTATACCACAAGAGTATATTATGAAAATGTGTCGAACTGGAGTTTTCTTAACTTTGAACTTAATTAAGAAAAGCCGCCAACATCAAATAGTTTGCGTCTTAAGCTTTAAGTTTAACTGGTACCAAGGTTGCTTAGATTTACTTTATAAAATTTATTTTTATTTCTTTAAAATAAATAATTACGTAAATTGTAAAATTTTAAATCATTAAAGTTTTTTTACTATTTAGAAACAATGAAGTTATCGTTATTCATTTTGTGGGTCTTTTTATGTTCCCCACTTATTAATTTTTCCTTTTCCTGCTTCGTATTACTAATGAATTTTATAGTTATTTAACATTTATTTAGTAAATTGCAATTGCTATAGATAAATTTTATATAAGAAAAAGTGTTCGTAAGTTTTTTGATAAACCTGGTCTGAACATCTTAACGGATTTAATGAGAAGAAATTTGGCAGAGGTAGAGATATTTTGGACGTGGAAAGAAAAGGAGAGCTTGTTCTCTATATATAGAATCATTCGAAACTCCAGGGGTGTGATTAAGTCTTTCGTTGTTACTCGGTTTGTTTACACTATTTTGGCATGATCATAGCGCCCAACATATCACAGTCACTACTCAGAACGGTGGCCGATGGTGTAGTTTGGTAAAAGTACCAGTAGGTAGTCGACGAAGGTGTAAGTGCCAGGAGTTGCCTTGTAGTCTGCGATGAGAAAAGAAGAAGACAAATATAATCCTTCAAGTACAACTAAAAAAAACAAAAGTGATAGGAGAGAGCTTTGGCGAACACCAATTACCAAGAATATTTCTTGTAGATGGTCTTTCATTCATTCATTACAACCTTTGAAAAGTCCACTACTGAACATATACATCACATACATGAAGCTTGCCATAGTTGCTATACTTGGAAGGCAGCTTAAAATTCGACTGTATGTTCTTTTTTTATGTATGTTACGCGATATCTTCGTCAATAGTGAACAGATTTTCGTGATTCTATGATACTTTACGGGTGGTCTCGTATTAATTTGTGGGGAATGAGGTTTCTGTCACTATTTATACGACCTTAAGATTTTGATATTCTCTAAACCACTCAAACGGGTAAAAAAGCTTACCCTTTAACAAAATTTAAAAACCGACTTCAAAAAACTAAAATGTATTTAAAAAATACTGTATTTTACGCTGACTTCAGAAGGTGAATTGAATTGAACGTAAATTGAAACGTGAATTCTTTGCACCAACTTTAAAATGTAAAGGTTTTTTTTAATTTTTTTTAATTTTTTTAAGTTTTTTGAAGTCGACTTATGAACCTTTTTTCTCTTGAAATACTGGCACCAGTGGATTAAGTTCCGCTAATGGTTCCAACTTCATTTCATAAACCACTCAAATTGTTTATCAACGACGCTGGTGGACCTCTTACAATATCTCGAGTTTTTTTTTATATAAAAGTAACAAACCTAGGAACCCTTTACAAAGGAGCACACACTCCACCAGTTAGAATTTTTCAGCTTCTGCACGCAATTCACTGGGTCATACAAGGGGACGTTCAGCTATCAGTCTCAAGATATATTGAAGATGTTACTTATTCATATAAATTTTATATAGTAACATTATGACTGCAATATGCATAGGTGACCTCGTCCAGTGGAAAACCACTCTCACAGAAAATAAGTAAAGAAAATTTAGAGAGCATAAACTCCCTTTACACGTCCCATTTCTGAGACTAGCCTCTCCTTCTTCCTGATAGCGTTTTAGGGCCGAGAAATGTATGCGGCGCTTCCCGAATACGTGGTGGCGAACTTCACGTAAATTGACAATTTCATCTCTACAGGTGGTATCGCTTAGCACCTAGGCTACAACGACTCTTATCAACGACTCTTATTTACAACAGTATCCAATCACTTTGTTTTACATTTTCAACAAAACCAAGCACAAAATATCTTTAAATAAATTTCCCAATTATAAGTTACATTTCGTTATACTATCCATTCACAACGCGCAAACTATTTCGGAGTAATAAAACTTTTCTTCACCTTTAAGGAAATTAAAAGTCTTGTATGGAACACAAATACTTAAAATAAATAAGAATTTCTAAGAACGACGAACAAATTTATCATTGTTGTATTCTTTCTTGGATGAACCGAATTCTACGCCCCAGGGAGTGAAACATATTGTACATAAGATTTTTTTAATTTAAAATACAGTATGCTGCCGAATACGCTAAACAATTTACACGCAACAGATATGCAGACTATAAGAGCTACCTAGTACTCACGTCAAAATACTGATTAAATGTGTCTCAATCAATATTTATTTTTTTTAGTTTACGACAGACATATAAATAAGTTGACTTAAAAACTGTTATCTTAAGTTCTTGTAACGCGTACACAAGTCAAAATAAAAAGCACTATTCGACTGTTTTATCACCGTGTGCTGGCCGAAAGAGTAGGTAAAACTAGTGTTGTGTAAAAAAATAGTATAACATTGTGTACTTGTCCTTATCAAAGCCTATATATATATATATATATATAT
>DWHP01006368.1:0-11448 GCA_018247895.1 Parnassius honrathi | reverse complement strand
ATTCTAAATTCCCTCCCACAATGGCAACAGCCACTTCATCTCTAGTGGGTGAATTAAACCTCCTCGTGTGTTCACCGGCAGGTGTTTTGTCAGCTCGAATGACAATATTATGGCTGTCAGATGGCATCCGATCCAATGCTATTTTGAACTTTGGATGCTATTTTGATCATCAGCTCTTTTTGTTACGGGGGATTTAATTTTTTTTTAATTTGAGTTATTATAATACTTTACTAACTACTAACCTATCGTTACTACGTGAATACGTACGTACTTACGTGGACTATATGCCCATTTGCCCCCTTAACCTAACGATTATCAGATAGATAATTATTAGATATATCATTTATTACAGCCCATAAGCCTATACTGCCGGGGTAATTTAGACTTTAGGGAGAAGTATGTCAAGACATTTTTCTTTTTTCAACTGACTTCAAAAAAAGGAGGAGTTTAATTCGACTGCTTTTTTGCGAGTTACCTCAGAACTTTCTTCTAGGTGAACAGATTTTAATGATTTTTTTTATTTCAATCTCATCAGTGAGATCTGACCTGTAATTAACGATCTGACCTGTAATAAACGATCTGACCTGTAATAAACGATTTGATCTGTAATAAGCGATCTGATATGTAATAAACGAGCACATTGTCCACATGGTTGTAACTTACATTCTAAGTCCGTCATTACACACTTAAATATGTCCCCAATTAAGAATCAAAATTCTGATACGAATTTAGATCCCTTGAGAACTAAAATGGAATGCCTCGTTACAAGGAAAAACATCCGGTTCACCTGCGCAGCACAATAAACTCTTTCATTATTTGCGTCAATAATTTTAAACAAGTGTAAAATAAAGATTTAGGTGAGTTTTCGTGGATTGAACCTTCTTTAATAGCCTGACACAATACATTCGTAACTTACCACGTGTTAAGCGGCAATAGTTTACTACCGAAGGGTTGAGAATTTGTTCCTTATTATCGCTACATTTTTTGTCTCTACAATACATACATATAAATATATCTATCTATACAAATGTCTGTCAATGCAATCTAGATACTCCATCTTACTCCTCATGGGTGACTTAGAGGTGACGCATCTGCATTTTGATTCTTAATCGAGGTTAAATGTAGATGTCTATGAGCCACAGCGTCCACTTACCATTCTGTGGACTGTGTGCTCATTTGTCCCATATCCTATTAAAAAGTGTATTTGATGAGCTGAGAGGCTTATTTGTACGCAATAACCATTTTTAAAATTTATTTCTGTCTGTCTGTCGTGTATAATCTATGGAGAGGCTGGACTGATTGTGAATAAGCGTTACATACAGGTGGAGAGCAATTTCAGAAGTTATCTAGACTATATTTTGTCCGAAGAACAAGCATATTTGTAAAATTGTAAAACTGATAAAGTAAATGCTTTTAATAATTATTTCATAAAATATAAGACGTAATATTATTTATTATTACACAAGTATATTGTACACTTTATTGTATACAACAAAAATTACAGGAAGTAAGGAGATAAGTGTCGAATAAATCTTTATTCGTTTACAATTTTACACAAAAAGATCCTTACACCAATTTACAACCAAATTAACTAATTAGTAGATCTTAAAGTATTATTTTAAACATTTTCGATATCGCTTACTCATATAGATAAAGCAAAATCTTATTTAAGCGCAAGAAAACGATTCTTTTCAAAGAAGGAGATAGATTTCCATCATCCTCCGTAACCCGTTGGCCAATTTACATAATTTTTTCGGCAATATTTGTAGCTCAACGCAGACAAGGTTTGTAAACAATAAAAATCAAATTTAAACTATCTAGTCAATACGCTAATTTACATCTGTGCGACGTCACACCATTTGATTCATCTTTTGTTGAAATAACGATTGTTATGATTTTAGACTTTTACTCCGCTCCGTTTATGATGCTACCAAAAGCTTTTTACCTTTGCATATGCATCGGCCGTAATAAAAATAGTTTTATACGTATATGCCATCATCATCATCATCATCACTACAGTCTTTCACAAGTCCACTGCTGTACATAGCCCTCCCCCTAGGAGTGCATACATATTTATCGAAATTATACATACTTCCCACGAACACATATTGATATTTACAAATCCATTTTATTCAAAATAAATTTTACGCAACCTGTAAATAAAAAACTGCTTGCATAAGTTCTACGTAGACGAATTTATGGGTAAAAGCTAGAAGTATTATAAAGTTTATGTAGAATTGTTTCCAAATATATTTTACGTTATACTCTTCTAATTGTTTCCTTTTAAGGTATTTCTATCAAGAATCGTGATCATACCGTCGTATTGTCAGTCTGCTACCATATTTGTTTCCTCTGTTTTAGGCGCTACGCGGTTCAAGTTTGTTGTGTTCTTTAAATTAAAATGTGTAGGTACATATTACGTGTTTCCATTTAAGTAATATGAACTTACAATTACGAAAGTATATTTCCATGAAGGCTTTGAGGTGAAGAGTCTTTCTTATCGTAGCTATTCTTATTTTTCTTTCTTTAAGAGCTGACTTTATTATCAGATAAAAGTTATACATATGATAAAATACTACATACACAGATTAAAATTACAGTTAAAGAAAAGTTTCTGCAAAATTTACATCGAACGATTAGCACCTAAACTACAATAACTAAAAAAATATTACAATTGTGTGATTAAAATAGTTCAATATTTTCACTTTTTTATTCAATTAGATCATCTATGATTATTTAGTTGTTGGATAACTTTTATCTGACGATAGAAAAACCAGCACTAAGATAATAGAAATTATCAATATTTTATGATAACATCGACTTTATTTTAATTAATATTCAAATTTATGATTTAAATTACAGTCGTTATAGGTGAGGGGTTGGATGGTGGCGTACAAGTATACATGAAACAATTCCGTCCCCTGGGTGTTGAGTCGTACTCGTATGAAGTGATGATGGTGTGATTACTAATTCGCGTACCAGATCGGTGGGACAGTTATTACCTTAAGTTGAGGCACTGTGGGTCGAGTGTTTGAATACCACACGGATCGTGTATGGCCTACAAATAACTGTTACGAGTCTGGATGTACGTCCTTGTGTAATTTATATTAAACTAACTAAACTAAAAGTAAACTGCCTCTGCGGTACAGAAGAAAATCCTTGAATAAAACTATTTTTATGGATTTTATCGGGTTTAATTTACTTGATTTTAATACCCGATGTTTCAGGTGCTTTCGAGCACTATGGTCACGGGAGACTCACGTCTATTAAAATCAAATAAAAAACACGATAAAGTCCGTAAAAGTAGCTTTATTAAATGTGTAGAGTCTGCGTAAATATAGGAAAACGTTAAGAAATTCCTAGTGTGGGGGGTAAAGTTTTTTAAATAAAATTAGTAAAAGTCGGAAATAACCAGGTGCTCCCTCCTCATATGCCCAGACCGACGACCACTAGCAGCGTTAAGGGTGAAAACGTCTTGTATATCTATAGCTAAACGTGGCTCTTATAACTAATCTTCCTTCAATGGAAAAAGCCTACGTTCTGCGGGGTTAGTCAAGTTGTTTGTAAATATCATGTGATTTATGGTAGATTTACTGTATGGTAGATTATGGTTCGGTAAGCACCGCTAACCTCGCTGAAGTGGGCTATCAAGGCTATCTGATGAAAGAGAAAGGATACAAAGTTGTGTTATTAAATATCTTTTTAACATTACTGATTGATAAGTATGCGATGTAAAACCGTTCAGATTTCACGTTATAATATTCGTTAAACAATTTTGCATTAGAATAATAAAGATCTCCAAACGCCACAAGCGGCAGAAATCGACCTGGAAATTAATCATTATTACCTTAATATCCTTTCATCGACTTCACAGATTCAAAATATTGAAAAAAAAGGTGAGACAAAGGGCGGCGTGAGTTGCAGTCGCACTTCGGGTTGCTTTGGGCCTATACGAGCGCGCTCCGTGCCATTGTTTCGCTATCTGTGCTGCGCTCCCGCCACCGCATCGCTCGCATTAATTACAAGTAATTGAATTTCGAATTGGACACGATGACAGTTGATTTTTGGCGAGCTCAGGGCTGCTATTAATTTGAAAATAGAATTATTTTTTTTTTGTTTAAAAATGTTAATAAAAATAAATAATTTAAAATTGGAACATTACAATAGTGAGAAAAGTAGAGATTCCCAAATATTTTTTTTTTAGTTTTACCGTGCCCGTCTGCTCTGTCTGTTTCCTTCCTGCTCGTCTGTTTGTTTTCTTTCAACTCCAGCAGCAGGCTGGTGTTTCCGGCTGGACAGAATTTGATAGAAATTTAGCATCACTTTAATAAAATGATGTAACGTTAGTACGTGGTAGAGCCATGCTGCAGTTATAATATGGTTGTAGCACGAATGGGTCGGCTAGAGCGGGGAAGAACCACGCCCTTACAGAATACCAGCGCAAAATGTCAGCTTTTTGCTGTTGTGTATTACTGGAAACAAGGCATTCCATCTTAATCCTGAGGGGTGGTAACGCATTTGCATTTCGATATTCAGTTAACCGTGCACTCGTTTTTGGCCCTTACTATATATGTAAAAATATGTGTAGTTTCAATTCATTAGAAGAGGTAAGAATTTTTTTATATAATCAGAATTTTATATAATTAGAATTTTTTATTTAATATATCAGGCTATCTATTGTATTTTCGGCATTTAGTCCTGCTAAATGGTAACCCTAAATTAAAACCGCTCACCCGGTAGTGATGTGCAACAAAGACCACGACCGCCAGAACCGAGACCGCCCGCGGCTATGCATAATGCGTTCCAAAATCGACCGACAACATAGAATAGAACTGTGTGTAATGAGAATTATCTGGATTGCTTCTGTTGTATCGACAGTCTTCACGATAGTCTCCATTGTAACACTGTTAATAGCATTCTTTGAAGCGCCCCTTCTATACTAAAGATTATTTTGTACTGTGCTCCCTTTTATGAAGAGGAAAATAGTAATCAGTTAGTTTATTAGGTGCGTTACTTGCAGAATGATTTTCATACCGCCAAAGCCGGCTATATAACTATTGCTTCTATTCATTTGTAATTAAGTTAGACTACGAAATTCACATACGGTTTTTAAGAGGTCTCTCGCTAATTTTTTTTTTAGAATGACAATGCACAGTCAAACTTTTCGATAAAATATGGATCATAAACGAGTATACAGTGAATGCTTTGGACCATTGACATTTACATCTATCCTCGATTACCAATCAAAAGGCTGACACATGGTAGCCCCTGAGAGGTAAGATGGAATGTCTTGTTCCCAGTAAAGAGGGTTTCCCGTTCTCTCCACTTACGAGTACCATATGAAACACAGCAGCATTAAGTTGCTATTTTACGTTTGTATATAGTAGGAGCGTGGTACTTCCCCGGTTGAACCGACACATTCGTATTGAAACCATAATATTACTACAAATTGGCTCTACCACGTAAAACACTAAAGACTCTGTGTTTGCATGTACACTTGTTACAATATATTATTATATTAATCGATAGCATTAACATTATTGAATAACTACCGCTTTAGTCTAAATTTTCGCACGATATTTATTTGATGTTTCTTTTTAAAATGAAATATATTCTTTTATTGGAAAATAAACCCGTATTTCTCCCACATATTTACTGATGAACACACAGATAAAATTTATTTGAAATTGCTTTAATTACATTTGAATGAAACTGCTTTTTCCCTCAATGGACGTACTTAAAATTGTAGATTTTGAGGAAACTTTGCGATCTTTTTGTATAGTGTCAAAATGTGTCAATCGTGTTTTGGCCATCATAATTCACTAAAGAAAATCTGTTACATTCATAATGATATAAAAATGTGAATTCGTTGTTTTCAATGACAAAAAATGATTTTCTGTGCACCTACAAAGCGTGAAAAATCAGCTTTTGGCGCCCATTTCACCTTAAGAATATTTTAGAGCCTTGATAGCTCAATACTTACAAATTCCATTTGTGTTAATTGCTAAGCTAAGATCCGCAAAAAAATAAATTTTTGTGTCTTATCTTGTTTGGAGAGCACCTCCGGCGCTCGCACTATCACCGTAACCAATGACCTCCCATCATCACTACACCAGGAAAACACACTAGCGTCGATAATACGACTCGAGTTTCAACATCAAACAAGGCATCAGCAAGAGACTGCGATGTCTGGCAACCAAGCTTATCCCTAATAATATCGCCAAGTCGAGCAAAAAAGCGGCGCGGCCGTACCATACTTTTCTCGAAGCAATTCAGGTCATTTTCGACCCCCTATAACTTCGTAGTGGAAAAAACTAGAAGCCTCAATTTTCGGTATCCAAGTAGGCATTGTATAATCATCGTATTTTTCTTCGTCGTATTTATTTATTTGAACCAGCGGTTAAAGAATTATAACTAGTCAAAGTTTCTTAATTTTGTCACTGACTGACTGACCGATCATCAAAACTCTAAGGCACTTTTAGCAGATATAGAAGCTTCAAATTTAGAATACAATTAGGGTTTAGTATATAAATCAAGGAAAAACTAAAATATTTTTTTATTTCGGTCCAGTTTTCTAGATACACGAACTGCATAAATAACTTTGTAATCCTATATAACTATATAGAATTACAAAGTTACATTTGCAGTGAGTGAATCAGTGTACTTGTATATGTGTAGATAGGTACGTTGTTGGTATTCAAGAAGTAGAAGGTACCGGAAAGAAAAAACAGTAGGACTATCTTATCTACAAAAAGAAATGAAATGCCATCAAAAACACAACTTGTAAAAAAAACCAAGTCTCGCAACTCTACCGTAAAAAGTTGTGAGATCCATGTAATAACAAGTCGGTTTATTTATTCAGTCTCTACATAAGGGTCCTTCTGTTTTAAGTTATTACGTAATTAGCTAACCTAACAATATTTTATAGTGACCATATCAATTATATTAAATTAGATTGCTTAGTGCGATTGCCAAGCCAGTCTATATATTTAAAACATATAAGATTTTTAACATTGATATGGTAGGCCAACTTTATTAAATTTTACCTAGTTTCTTAACTCGCTATCGAGTATGCCTGTTTGAATGGAATTTAGTAATTTATTTAAGCTAACTTCACGATGAGTTAAAAACTTAGAATTTTAAACATAGCTCAGAATCTCATGACAATGTAAGAATATAAAAAAGCGTGGTATGTTATATTTTTTACCTATATATAATTATATTTATTCAGTCATTATTCTTGTAAACGTTTAAAAAACTTAGATATTCAAAGGGTAAGGTAATTATAGTGTTAACAGTGCACTGACGAAGCTAGTCTACTATCACTTTAAAAGCTCTTTCCAAGTCATTGTTAGAAACATAATTAGCATCAAAATATTTCTCATGTACAGCCGCGTTTATTACAATTGTCGAAACCTGGAATCAATAATGAACTTTATTATGAGGAACTAAAGTCTCAATTATATCGTCAATGGCGTGTACTTGCCAAGTGATTCTCTCGCTTCGTTGGCCGCATCCCCAGTAGCTGGTGGCCACGTGGGACGTCCCGTGGTGCCGCTGATTGCCAGCGAGTGCCGCTTCATGCCGCAATGGACGATAAGAATATATACATATATTGAAAATTAGCAACCGTTTTTGGCGAAACACGTTCAAATCTGGTATCAATTTTTCTGTTATATTAATTATCATTGAACTTTATTATTCCTTATAAAATTAGTGAATATGAAATATCTAGATTAGATTTTAAGTAAAGTTATATAGCTTTATACGTGGTAGAGCTGCGCTTCAGCTAGTGTGATTGTTGTAGTTTGACTGTAGCTATTATGGTTGCATCACAAATAGTGCACATGTAGCATGTTCGATCGGAGTAGAACCACGCTCTCACATAATACCAGCTTAATGCTGCTGTGTTTCGTATGGTGGTGTAGAGAAACGAAGACCTTTTTTACCAGAAACAAGGGATTTTATCTTAGTCCTCACTTACTACATTTTGATTTTAAATATAATATAAATATAGATTTCTATTGTCTATGGACCACAGTATTCACTTACCGTCAGGTGGACTGTGTGTTCGTTGGTCACTTTTTTCTTAAAAATTGCTGCTTCGTAGTACAAATATATGTAAAATGAAAACCAACACAGACATACTCCCAGATACAAACAGCTCTATCAGCTAGTGTTTTATAGATGTATCATAATATATTGATATAACATGTACTAAAAATTGTAAATTTTTAAAAGGTATTGATTTCCCTGGCACCCAAACGCCTTTATACCAACGAATGAAGTTTTAATTTGCGTGAAATTATATATCTCTTTGTGGCACCTGATAATTATAGCCGAAACAACATGTCAGAACAATATGCGGTGGTGGCATTTCGTCGAGTCACAGTTATTGGGAGAAAATGAAAACGTGCGTGGTGAGCGCTCGATTTAGTTTTAAAATGTTATCGCGATTTGCTTTGTCCGCTGTGTGCTGTCAATCTATTTTTAATTAACGATTAAATTTTAATATTTTATATGACTAGCGACCGGCACTAGCTTCGTCTCGTGTAGGTTCTATTAATGTGGCATTATTTAGATTTATGATAATCGAAGACCTTATCAATTTTTCGTTTTATTCAAGAAAGTATCTTGTAGTTTGCTTGGGATAAAATTTAGTCTAGATCACAGGATTGATCTGTATTTTATAACTATCAGTTCAGCGATTCCGAAGATTAAGAAAAGAAAAGAAAGAGAGAGAGACAGACTGATAATTTTTTGAAAAAGGTACTTATACAAATGTTATAGACACGAACTTCAACTTTATTTATATGTAGATAACGTTTTATTTCCTATTTTTAAAGCTTTTCTCTTTATGAATTCTATAAATTACGCAAGTATCTTGAAGATTAAATCACCTTTACTTAAGTTTTTTTTTTTACTTTAATGTACCTAATGTTCTACGAAATATTACGACATTAAGTTTTTGGTGTTAAATAATGTTAAGCTTTAAGTCAATAGACATTGGTAAATGCAACTAGATCTCGGGTTCTATTTACTGATGCCGGTTATGTGACGCGTTATGCTTTGCGAAAGACGGAGCTGGAATATGGAATGTGATTCATCTTTATGCTAGAGGGAAGCACGATCGGAATAAATATTCTACAACATTGACGTTATTAGAGAACTTTTTATCCTCGTAAGAATTTTTTTTTATAGTACAGGGTGACAAACGAGCGCACAGTCCACCTGATGGTAAGTGTTTGCTGTGGCCCATAGGCATCTACATCTACCTTCAATTACGAATGAAAACGCAGATGCGTTGTCACCCGTGAGGACTGAGATGGAATGCCTCGTTTCCAGTATAATGGGTCTCCGGTTCTCTACACTCACCATACGAAATACAGCAGCATATTAAGCTACTATTTGACGCTGGTATTCTGTGAGAGCGTCCCTCCCCGGTCGAGCCGACCCATTCGTGTTACAACTATATTTTTAATATAACTGCAGCACGGCTCTACCACGTATAAACTCTATTATAGACTCTATTTTAACATTTTGCTCGTATGCAGATCCATTTCTAGTTACTGTTCTTCTTAATTTGTTATATTAATACCTATCTCATTATCGATTGAACGATAGGGTATAGACCCGGATCTATTGTTGTAGGTGAGTGGAGTGCAGTCCACTGAGATGCTCAATGATGCGCTAGGTCATCGGCATTCGTTAAATAATATTATCATTTCCCACGCAGGTTTTCCTTTGCCATTTATGTTCTTGTTGTTAATTGTTTTTGCTTTACTGATTCAAAAAATCAGTTTTGCTTTTCCGGAGTACGTGTATATATTTTTGTATACAACCGAAAATATAGATGTGAAAGGAGGAACAATTGCGATATAAACGACGATGGTGGTCATCAGCTTCGCTGATGAAAGAGTTGTAATCTAAACGTGCACCAAACTCCATATTTCCTCGAAGAATGTTTACAAATTTCTATAGATCTTTTGATTTAAGCATCTGCTTATTAAGTTTCTTTTAGGTACGCAAATTTACAAGCGTGTATATCATGTATACCATAACCTTTTAGTATATCCACGGGAGTTAAATATGCATTGTCAACTCTTACTTTCAATTTGGTGCTGGAACCAATCTTTCGGAAAGTTAACATAACGGATCTTATAGATTATAATACATTGCAGATCGCTGCCTATGCAGACGGCATTGTAATATCCAGTAGATCTAAAAACAGAATGGTGGATCACTGTCTCAACCTCAGTAAAGAAGCGGAATGTTTCGGCCTTACGATCAACACCGAAAAAACAAAATATCTCGCTACGACTCGAAAGCACAAGCCGCTACAAAACATCTCCATGATGAGCAACATTTTAAAGGGGTTAAAACTTTTAAATACTTAGAGTCTACATTAACTTCCCAAAACAGCACTAAAACTGAGATCAGAGCAAGAATAGTCGCGGGTAACAAATGATTTTTTTCATGTAAAAAGCCACTTAACTCCAAAATACTGAGCAGAAAATCCAAACTCACCATCTACCGGACGATCATAAGACCTGTTGTGACATACGCATGCGAAACCTGGACACTTACACAGAGGGACGGAGCGAGACTGGCGGTATTTGAAAGGAAAGTGCTCAGAAACATATTTTGACCAATCCGAGAATCCGATGGCACGTATCGTCAGCGCATGAATCACGAGCTTGATGCTCTTATGGGACGTGAGACCATCGTCAGGTTCTGTAAGTCACAGCGTCTGAAATGGGTGGTCCACCTCGAACGAATGCCGGATTCTAGGGCCGTGAAAATCATGACCAAATAGACTCCCCAGCAAAAGAGACCAAAAGGCAGGCCAAATAAACGTTGGGTAAAAAATGTGGCAGAGGATCTAAGAAGAATGCGTAAACACACCAACTGGTGCAGGGAGTCTTATGATCGCGACGAGTAGAGGAATATTGTGGAGGAGGCCAGGGCCAACTAGCATTTGAAATATAAGGGGTTAGAAAGTGGGGCAAAATAACTTGATTAAATATTTATCTACTTCTTATGTAACTTCCTGTATAAAAATGGCTTAAAAATTTAATGTTTGAATCGCGCATCATCCCACCAGTTAACTGTTTACATAATATAATTGGTACTAAATAACAAAAAAAGCAATTCTACTGAACTATCAAAAAAAATAAGCTAAGTAATGAAATAGCACACAGTGATTCAATTATTAACAAAAATTAAATAAATATTAAGATAAAAAGAAAACCAAATATTTCGACAGCGGGGAACTACAGAATTATTATAAACGAAAAAAATAGCTGTAAATATCGGCTTAAAATAACTCAAGATTTTGAAAACCAATTAGTTAAAAACATTAAGAAAATTTAAATCTACAAGAGTACATAATTCAGCTGTATGGCAAAAGGATCTGTGCCCATGTTACCATTACTGTGTTGACAGTAA
>DWHP01006367.1:0-11448 GCA_018247895.1 Parnassius honrathi | reverse complement strand
CGTTGACTTCATTAGACGAGACCTCTCCAACTTAACGTTAAGGTTCAGTGTGCCTCTAACCATTCGGTGATCGCTGCTAGTTTTCACCCTTGCGATCACTGAGACATCACTAAAAAATTGGCGTCTGGTCGTCGTAATTAAGTCAATCTCATTTTTTGTCGAACCGTCGGGGCTCGACCAGGTTCACTTTCTGTGCCGCTACTGGAAGAAAGAGTTCATCATAAAAAGTCCCTCTTTCTCCATGAAGTCGGACAGCTGCTGGCCCCTTGTATTCCGTTGCCCTATCCCAAATTACCCTACCTTCAGCTCACCGTTCTTTCTTGTGCCCATTGCGTTGAAGTCTACCATTAACACCGTATAGTGAGTTTTGGAGGAATGTATGGCTCTAGAAATATCCTCATACATTTTCTCCACCTCTTTGTCGGAATGTTCCGACGTTGGCGCGTAAACCAGTACGACCTTCAGCGAATACCGTTTGGTGATTCTGAGTATAAGGCACGCAACCCTCGTCGATACCCCCCAAATCTTTAAAACGTTGTTAACGAGAGACTTGTGGACAATAAATTCAACACCCGCTTGGGACAGATGGTCGTCCTCCCGCTGATAGAACAAGTTGCTGCATTCGAGAATCACCGTGTCCTCCCCCTATCTTCGGACCTCGGATAATCCTATAATAATATTTCAGCGCAACTTGTCTATCTCTCCTTCCAGCTCCAGGATCTTCTCGTCAATCCTCAGGGTGCGTGCGTTATATGTTGCCAGGTCAAGTCGTCGTAGGTGGCAACCGAACCTTCACCGGAGATTCTTGGCACCCCCTGCCCCGCCGTTACCATGGTACTTGGCGCCTAGTAAGCGGTTTCTTCTGGGTGATTGTAGATCCAGCCTCTGAAAGCAAATGCTCACGGGATACCGAAGTTTCCATGATAGGCCAATAGATCCTGATTCAGGGTAATATAATAGGGGTATTACACTACTCTGATTTTACGCCCTTACTCAGCCATAGGGATGGACAAGTGAAAGAGGTATCGATATTTATTTGTATCGATATATTGTCTTCACAAAACAACACCAGTCTAGTTTTAAGATCTGTTAATAGCTATTTAATAGTTTTAATATTCTTAAGTAGCTTAGCCGTCATAAAATTCTAAATAACAAATCATTTCATTAGTAGCTAATACTCTTTGAAACACACAAAGCACGGGCACACAAATACTCACACATAAAGCTAGAAATCACAAAATCACGAATAATGTTTGCCTAGCACTTACACTCTGTCGTAAAATCGTATTTTGTTTTTCGATATAAGGAACTAAACTTAATAGCTCCTCGAACTCCTCTGCCACTATTCTCAGGTATTCGGAATTAAATTGACTCCAGTACTCCGACAATCTGCATACTTGAGTGATTTTCCTTAAGTTTCAAATATCTTTCACCCATATCTTTCGTTTCCTCCTCTTTTTTTAATATTAAATGCCGTGTTTTTTTTTCCGTCATCAAAACGTTCAGTAACAAAATTTGGGCGCTCATCCTACTACATCGTGCAAACATAATGATAAAAATATCGATACAATAGATATTGACACCTTTTTCGCATGCCCAGTCCAATGACTGAATCATAGATTTGACTGAATAAATCAAAATCAGTGCAGTAATGCGTAAGCATCATAATTATCTGTGGTGTAGTGTAATAATTGACGTCCCTAATTTTTAATATAGGGTCCTGATACAGTGTAGTGTAATATGGGTATTGGCCCCGTCACGAGTGATGAAACTGTGTGGAAGCGTAAAAGAGGTGTCAGTGCGGTGCGGTATGAGCTACGGGAAAGCGAAACCATAGCAATGGGCGACGCGCTATTCCCACGTAGTGTCTCCCTGCGTCCCGTCGCCCGCTCACATTCATGTGTCGTCTTGCGTACTATCGATATCGAAAGTGTTAGCGACTACCTATTACACAATATTGAAATTTTTGCGATTATTTTATGACTTTTAAAAATATTGTTGTATAATATTTGCAAGTAGACTTTATGAGATTTGTAAAAATTAGCATGATCTATTGAAAGATGACTGAATCATGTAAGGAAAAAGAGAGGTTCAACTAGTCCTGGAAAAAAACCACATGTTCCTTCATGAATTTAAGTTTATATTTTAAATGAAATAAAAAAACAATAACATCATTAAGCACTGTATTTAATAAGTTTTCTGACAGTGTATTACACTTCTTTATACATTAATATCAAAAAAAGTCGCGATCGTTCGGCTGGTGATCTTCTGGGTTACCTAACTCATAAATGGGCAGAGGCAGTAGAGTCCAAGGGGAAGGCGTTGGCCGTTAGTTTGGACATAGCAAAGGCCTTCGATCAGGTTTGGCACAAAGCGCTTCTTTCGAAGCTTCCTTCCTATGGGCTTCCCGAGAAATTGTACAATTGGATCACCAGTTTTCTTGCTGATTGGAGCATCAGGGTCATAGTAGACGGTGCATACTCCGATTACAAGCCCATTAACGCTGGCGTTCCACAAGGCTGCGTGCTACCACCAACGCTGTTTCTTCTGCATATCAATGACCTGTTGCAAACCGGTAACATTCATTGCTATGCAGACGACAGCACTGGTGCGGTTTAAAAGAAGTTTTCTTCCTCGCACAACTACTTTGTGGAATCGACTACCACCAGAGATTTTTCTGGACCGATACGACTTAGGGACCTTCAAGAAAAGACCTTACTTCTTTTTAATAGGCCGACAACGCATCTGCAATTCCCCTGGTGTTGCAGTGTTCATGGGCGGCGGTAATCACTTACAATCAGGTGAGCCGTATGCTCGTTTGCCCCATCTGCCATAAAAAAAATATAATTTGTAAAACATACATAATTAGTTTTCAAAGTATTTAAAGTAAGTAGTTTAGTGTTCGGCCACTTAGCGATCCTGGCAAGGCCTTCTTCAGCAGATCTACGAACAGAATCCCAGCAGTCATCAGTAAATATCATTACAGTATCATCTGCGTAGGAGATTTTGATGAATCATATTTCATAGGTAACCAAAATTAACAATAAAAGCAGGTTAGCCGATACTGCTGTACCAACCTTGAACTTGTCGGGGGTAATGTCTAGCTGTTATTATATCAATAGATTAAATAGTTTTATTATTACCCTTGTCACCAATAATATTCTTCTTGAAAATATTTTATAATTTCGACAGGTTAAACAATTTTGACTCCTTAAATTTACGCGAACACTACACATTAAATGAAACTAATTTTGCGGATTTTATCGCGTTTAATTTTGAATTTTGATTCTCGACGTTTCGGGTGCTTTACAGTACGAACTTTAATGTCACACCTTTGATCAAATACGACACGTGCTGAAGCGGTGCGGCAAAAAACGACCGTATCTAAGCGAACAGACTGTACATCAAGGATAATTTAACTAAAAAAAACGTTTTTATTGTACCTCGGTCATGGATGAAATGAGCCAAAGACATTATAGGTTTGTCTACTACGGGTATGATATTATATCCGATAATTTCGGTGGAGCTACTGACACGTTAATGTTTTTTTGCTCGGTTATGCTGACATAACGTGGAAAGTACCCAAAGCGAACATTTTAATTAAATTTGAATTAGAATCTGATTTTGATCAGGCTTTCAAAAACTGACCATAATTATATTTACTAATAAAATCATAATTTTATATAACACTAAAAAACCCTTCACTGCTGACCATATGAGGAAGCTCAAAGTCACTCAGCGAGCTACGGAGACGGCTATGCTCGGGGTTTTCTGCATAATAAACTTAGAAAAAAGGATATTCACTGTAGAACCAGAGAGTCTGACATAGCCCAACGGATTAGTAGGCTGAAGTGGCACTGGGCCGACCATTTAGTTCGAAGAATCGACAACCGATGGGGCTAAGAAGGTTTTTGAGTGGCCAAAAGGTTGTCGTTTAGTTATTTATACTTACAGTTTTATTTTGTGTTTATTACAGTCCAATATAAATGGTACCGAACATTTTTAGCAATAATGATTTTAAGTTTTTTTTCGTTTAAACTTATAGTTAAAAAAATATATTTCGTATTTTAGTTTTGAAATAAGAAGGTTTTTGTTCTAGTTATTCTTTATACTTATCATTTTATTTTATTTTTATTCTCATAAATTGTTAATAGTATTCTAATCTCTTAGTTTTTCTACTATATTATAGGAGAGCAGGCATTTTTTTCACATCAGTCGATAATCTCTTCTTATTAAAATCGATTAATGTTAGAAACCAATTTTTTGAAAGTAGTGGCTTCAGCTGTCGCGGTTAAAACTGTTTTAGTTAGGAGGCAATGTGTAAAACAGCCACTGACTCTGTACAACTCCATCGATAAAAGCATAAATTATATTCATCACCTTAACTACCACAATTGCAAATATAATCTAACCGAATCGCTATTTCATAAGAGCTATGATGATACTGAGGCTCTTTTAAGCAATATTAAATAATGTAATTTATTTGTAACATACACACATACGCATGCGCGCACTCACTAATTCACATACACTCATTCACTCATATACAGACAGACACGCGCGCGCGCTCGACTATAGTAAATACCTTTGGCGTGAATATTATTATCTTTTATTTTAATGTTATAGTTAATTATTATTTAAAAATTATGCAAATAGTAATGTAATTGCTATGGAAGAGTGGAGTCTACGAACACTTATTTTTACACTTAAAAGGAGACCTCATTTCCGGTTATAATTTATGTATGATCATTTACTGAATAAACTATTTTTATTTGTTATTATTATTAAACCAATAGTAGAAAAATTTACTACTTTTTGCATTATCTTATTATATTCTAGATCTAACGAAAAAAAACCTGTTCGGCAGACAAACCCGAATGGGTTAACTAACTTATCGATAGCAAAAGTTTCGAAAATACGAGTTTTAACGACAATATTATGTTAAAAGTAATCACAGATGAAAAGTCACGTTGTCCTTTTGATTGTTTTTTGCACGAAAATACACTGCAAACAGGAATTTTTGTCGGAGCTCAATTGACTGGCACGATCATTTACATTATGGCGCATGACGCTTTTTTTTGCAACCGAAGCAAATAAGGGTTACCCTCCGGTAAACGGGGGTGGTGAATGCTCATAGCATACCACGCAACCGGCTGCGTGGTTATGTGGAGACTTTTACCCATTAAATGCCACCTTTTGGGATTGGCTTACTAATCTAGCGAGAGATCTTTAAGCCGTAAACGGACGCGTCCATCTTTGGGTGAAAGGAGGGTGCAAACGCACGACACGGAGCAACTAGTTTTACACAACGGGTATGAGTCGAACTCTCGTACCTTTTACGTAGGGGCGTGCCTTGCGATGTCGTCTCTTTGGTTTAATACTCAAAGTTACCAAAACACGCCGATTTCTCTATAATCGATTTTTTAAAGCTACTTTTTGTGTTTGTATTTAAACTACCAACGAAACCCAAGTTACAAACGCACCTTTTTATTTCATTAATCCATTGAAGAACAAGAGGACACAAGAAGAAAACAAGAAGATGCTAAAGTTAACCGAAGAAACTGAGCACACAACCGTTTCGCGAGTTTTCTAATAATTAAGTGAAAAACTGTAACTATTTTACGCTTTTGGGTAAAGTCAGCTAATTTTAAATAATCATTAGGTTCTTATCAGTACAGAAAAAATGGAATCTCGATTTCTAGGTTTAAATGTCAATTCACTGGATCGATGCAATACTATATATCGATTTAAGAAATCGACCTTTTCTATCTGAGATCGCCATGCTTAATTATTTATTCACAACTCTAGTTCTTTTATCTGTGGTTCGTAGAAGCGGCAAGTTCTAGCGGAGCCGTTGCCATTTTTGTCACTTTAATATAAATTAAAAATGAGTGTCCCTGCTGATATTCGGGCAGAGGCGATTTCTATTGTTTACAAATTTATTCAAAGTTTAGACAAATCCTTAGCCGAAGAATTTTTAAAGAAAGCTAAATCGGTAAGTCCATGTGTATCCAACCACGTGTTTGCAAGGTGTTCTCACGTGGTTTTTTTTTGTAAACTAAGTAAGGAACATTTATTTAACTTATTATAGGAAAACTTATTTCATTAATTCTCATTATTTGTTGTATAATATTAAGGCGGAAGTGTATATACTAAATTGGCGAATTATTGAAGTTGGGCCAGAGTATCCATAGCAGACTAGCATGTATGTGTCATGTATGAAGTATGTATTTAATATCTGGAAGTTAAAATAAGCGAGGGAGAGATAGGAGTATTAGGATCGTACCAAATAAGAACCCTTGGTCTGCCTCCTCAGGTTGAGGTGTTAGTTTATGTGTATGGATGTATTATTTATGAAATGTATTACATTTATCTCTGCTCAACTTCGATTGCTCATCGTCATCATTACGGCCCTTCACAATTCCACTGCTAAATATAGGTTTCCGCCAATTAAGGCCACGAATCTCGGTCCTGAGCCATTTGATTGTTCAAACACTTGTTCTTAAATAATTTGGAGATATTCATTTATATATAGCTTTTAATAAAATTTCAGAAACCAAGCACTAAAAAGTTGCCAAATTTGACCGATATTATTATTCAATATAAGAAACTGAAAAATAATAATGTTAAACAAGCAGAAAGGTATGAAGCATTAATTACTTACATATTGTAAATATAATTGGTATGTTATAAAGCAGCTTATACCTATTTTAGTTCCGATGATTCCAGTGATGAAAAGGATAAGTCAAAAAAGCCTGTTCAAGTTAATGGCAAAGCACTAACAACAAATAACAAAAAAGAATCGTCAGATTCGGATAGTTCTGAAGATGAAAAACCACCTGCAAAATCAGCTAGTGTAAGTTTTTATGAAGGAAGTAACCATTTTTATTACTTATGACATATTGAATGATGTAAACATAGTAATTGAAATTTAATGATGATATGTTTCATATTCGTCACTACCTCTGACCGTTAAATATATTTGTTTAAATGCTTGCTTTTTGTCAAAGAGTTATGTTAAATGTTGCTTTTGCTTTTCAGACAAAAGCATCTACAAACCTTAAACCACCTATTAAAAAAGCTGAATCATCTGATGATAGTGACAGTAGCGATGACAATGCTACAGTTAAGCCTAAAAAACTGCCAGTAAAACCAAAAGCATCAACTGCTACATCAAAAGTAATTAAAAAGCAATCATCGTCTGATGACAGCAGCGATGATGAACCTAAAACACAGAATAAAACAAATGCTTTAAAACCAGCTGTGAAACCACCTACTAAACCAACTAAGGCAAATGATTCCTCAGATGATAGTTCTGATGACAGCGATAATAAACAGTCTGTGCCGCAACAAAAGGTGAGTGCAAAACCAAAAGCACTATCAACAAAGCCAGCATCTGGAAAAAATGCTGTAATCAAAAAAGAATCTTCTGATAGTGATGATAGCAGTGAAGATGATAAAAATAAGAAACCTGTAGCAAAGCCCCCTATTAAATCAGTTCCTGCGAAAAAACAAGAATCTTCAGATGACAGTTCAGATGATAGTGATGATGAAAAGCCTCAAAAAAAAATCACTACACAGCCTGCTACAGTCAATGCTACCAAGGCAGCCACTGTTAAAAAGCAAGAATCATCAGATAGTGACAGTAGTGACAACAAATCTAAGAAAATTCAAAAATCAAATCAAAAACCTGGTGGTACGACTAAGCCAGTTGTAAAAGCATCAGCACCCAAACCTCAGGAATCTTCTGATGATGACAGTGATGACAGTGATGATGTAAAGCCTAAAGCAGTTCAGAAAACTTCTACAGGACCACAAGCTACTCCAGCCAAAAAGCCAAATAAATTAGAAACACTTAAAAAACAACCATCATCCTCTGAAGATAGTGATGAGGATAGCAGTGATGATGCCAGCAAAAAGCAGCCAAAACCAGCCCCTAAACTTCTAACTACTCCAGCCACAAAAGTTGTTACTAAAAAACAGGAGTCATCATCAGAAGAAAGTGATAGCAGCAATGATGATTCTAAAAAACCTCAAAAGCAGATCTTAAAACCTGGTAATAACAAGGCTAATATAAAATCTACACCAGCTAAAAAACAAAAATCATCTTCTGAAGACAGTGATGATAGCAGTGAAGACGAGAAAACAAGCTCTTCTAAGCAGAATTTAGCTAGCAAAGTTCAAACTCCTACTACAAAGATGGCTTTAAAAACACCTGTTAAAAAGAAGGAATCTTCAGATGATAGCGATGATAGCAGTGAAGATGAAGGTTCAAAAATTGTGCAAAAAACATCAAAACAAGCAACAACACCAGCAAAAGTATCTGTTAAAAAATCATCATCTGAGGATGATAGCAGTGAAGATGAAGAGCCAAAGAAAGTCAACCCTTCAGTAAATACACCAAAAACACCAATAAATCCTAAATCTAGCAAAAAGGATTCAAGTGAAGACAGTAGTGATGAAGATGAACCTCAACAAACTAAACAATCAAAAAAAGCAGAATCATCATCCTCAGATGACAGTGATGATGATGGTCCACCAGCTAAAGTAACTAAGAAAGAAAAATCTGAGAATGGACAGGTAAAATATTTTTATTAACACTACATATCTATCTTTTGCTTTATTTTTTATTGTGTGCTGAAAAGGACCTATACAAACATTTTATTGCTGAAATTAGCGATTTATTTGATTAGATCATTACTACACTTACTTTCCCAAAGTTGCAAACATGTATTACATTACTACCCTTATACACACTACTGCAGCCTTTTCAGCAGTAGTCTTCTACAATTAAATTGAGATAGAGAGGCACTTTATGGTGCTTTAATGCTTCTCTAATGCAAGCCCAGAACAGAGTTACTTTAGGCTGGGCTATTGTCTCATTTGAGTGCTATTGGTTACATTAATTGAACATCCCACTCAGAAGAAATCTTCCTCTAAAAATTGGAACCTGCTTCACTAATATCAGGCAATCAGCAGTAATACCTTCTATAAGCCTGCTAATGTTTTGGGAACCAAGTTTCTGATAGTCTGGGAGTCCGTCTAGATTCCGATCTTTGTTTTTTTTTTTAGATTGGGTCTTAGAACAGCTGCATTTACATTTGTGATACATGTGGTATACAGTTTTGGTGTACCTTGTGGATTGCTACTATTAGTGGTGACCATTTTGTTTATTTTTTTTTGGAGAATATCATTACTTCTAGAAACGGGAGTTGGAGACTCAGTAACTGAAGGTGCTTAAAAACCTGAATCATCTGATGACAGATTTTTAGCCACCAAAAATTGTAGAATTCGTACAACTGAACTTCTATTGATTATTATAAAGCTGTCTTCTATGATACCAAGTGTAGTTGCTTCTTGTCTCCATGCACCTAATCAAATCAAATAATTTATTTGTTATTTCCCAAATATTGGTTTCTTGTTTAAATATATTTTCATTGTCCCTTGACAAATATTTAAACTCTCTTGCCATGTGGTGGTGTAAGAGAATCCACTAACTCATATCTTGCTGTAGGTGTCTTAAGAGGCGACAGAGGAAAAAAGAAACAGGAGATGGGCATCTTTAAGTTAACAACTCTAATGATGATGACTCAAACGAAGATGTTCAGCAGTGGACTTTTATTGGATGTAGTATACTTACAACATAATAGCTTTTTTAATGCATTACAAATTTCAGTTCATAATAAAAACAAGTTAAATAGAAAATGTATTTATTAAATAAATTAAAGTATTATAACACGATGAGGAGAGATCAGTTTCTTACAATTTGTAGTGTATTAGGAAATAACCTTAGACAATTTCTCAAGACCACCAATACACCTGTCTACTCTAATTGCGAATGAGTGTCATTGTATTCAAACCTAACTCACTTCTTCAACCTCACCGTGGCCCAAGATGGGGGTCAACCACACTTGGATGATGATAAGGGCCTCCGTTGGAGGTGCATCTGGGACAACTGGCTGTATAGGTTCTTTCTGTACAAGTGGAGACATCAAACTGGATGTAGAGGTGGTCTGACTGCATCTCATTCCAGAATCCTAATTTTACTTATTATAAGCTAGTGCTTGACTAAAATCGTAATATCTTCCTGTCCAGTACACGGCGTGCCACTGAAGGGGTTTGCAAACATTCATACTAGGTTGCCCCTGTCATCACATGTGTTACCGACACTTATTAAGAACTTTCAGCCTGGTTATCATTGATCATGTAAACTAACTAAGCAATGAAATACCAGAATTAAAAAATTTATATCACCAGAATTTATTGGCTATTATGAATGAATGACCAATGGTGATATTCTTTCACTAAAACAAAATATTAATTTGAACTTTTTGTCTTATACATCTTTCTTTCATCCCACCTATATATTCTTTGACCCCATCCCGCGCGCTTCAATACCATTTGACTTGTATGTTTCGGACTCCCTGATTTAATTTCCATCTACAGCTATAATGTAGAATAACTATACTACAAACACCATTACGCAATATAATGATTAGTGACAGTGGACAGGTACGTGTGCCATGAGGTACTGTGTATCTATTTATTTATTTTATTAGCTTCGCCAGAAATGACAATAGTTGTACAGATAATATTCATGATATTTATTCACTCATGATAGTTTTATTTGTTTTCATAGGTAATCGCATCATGCATTAATTTTATTCTATGACACTAAGTGTAAGTGTAAAAAATATATTAAAAAGGTATAAAAATAACTAACATTATATTACCGTTAAATTATTACTATACCTATTTAAAGTTGTGCATGATTATAGTACATATATATTAGTTAATAATATTGAACAGACTAGCATTATATTCATAAAATTATATTTTAATGTATCAACTATGTCTCTCCTATTTATTATTTTTATTTTAAATACCCGTGACTAATTTTGTCTCTTATGGTTACGATACCACACTACAGGACTTTATAGGTAGTGGACTCGGATGTTGCCACTACACGGAGTTGTAAGAGACACCTTTAGGTTAAGTAGACACAAAAATGTGGGTACAATTTTTACTTGTAAAACTATTTATCAATCACCAGAAATTTATTAGAAAGCAAGCTGCACCCATGAGTGTTAGTAATTATGTCTTAAATTACCCTTTAAATAATAATAACTTTTTTACAGACTGCACAAAATGGTTTCCAAAGTGGTAAAAAAAGAAAAGCATCTGGTGGTGATCCAACTCCAGCTAAAAAACCATATAGTAACTTTGTAAAGGTAAGTTTGTTCAGGTAGTTAACATGTAGACAAGCTTCAGATTTCTATCATAATTTATCATGTACGAAAAGTTATCTCATAACAAAAAGTGTAAGAGGGTTTGCCTTATTATTAGTTGTCTGCTTACATAGATGTAGGTTTACAATACGGCCGACGTATCTTGGCGAGTCTGAATATAGGCTCTGCGAAGTTTAGCGCATGAACACTCGTGAAGAAA
>DWHP01006366.1:0-11448 GCA_018247895.1 Parnassius honrathi | reverse complement strand
GGGCAGCGTTCGGGAAATTACGACACATCTTCTCGTCAGCTATACCTCAAAACCTGAAAACAAAATTGTACAACCAGCGCGTGTTGCCAGTGATGACGTACGGTACCTGTGGTCCTTCACTGCTGGCCGTATGAGGACTCTCAAAGTCGCTCAGCGAGCTATAGGGAGGACTATACCCGGGATTTCTCTGCGTGATAGACTTAGAAATGAGGATATCCGCAGTAGAACCAGAGTGGCCGACATAGCCCTACGGATGAGTAGGCTGGGGTGTCAATGGACCGGCCATATAGCTCGAAAAACTGACGACCGATAGGAAAGAAGGGTTCTCGAGTGGCAGCCTCGTACAGACAGCCGAAATGTAGGGCGTCCCCACACTAGATGGGGTGACGACCTGGTGAGACATGTTAAGGTTTAGACTTCGACGGTATGCTTTTTTTGTATCTATGGTACGCGAGGTGGAGGGTGGTCCCTAATGAATTTTGTAAAAACATTCTACACTAATGGTGATAAAAATAGGCGGTTCAGATAATGAAACCGAATCAGAAACTTTTTAATTCAATATGGATTATAAATAATACTTATTGAAAGTCACTTTTTTTTCATTACCACATGTTCGCAAAAAACCCTCTACAGTGTTAATATATTAATTTCCTCTGTCCTGGGAAGAACCAGAAAGAAACTCAGCGGTACCATTTTTTTAAAATAAGAGCTTAAAATCGTGTATGTTACAATCAACAACAAAAAATAAATTAGAAATGGCGATCACCTTCCGCAGGGGTTATTATCATACATAAATTTCTTAATATTATAATAATCCTATTTATACAAACTTAGTTTAATAAAGTTTTTGAACTTCTGTAAGTCAAATTTTGTATATTTTCTGAGATTTTGTTTTAAAAGAGTACATATACATCGCACCAAGAATGAATTACTGACTCGGTACTAGTCGAGTAAATGGTACTACTAGCTTGCATAGAAATATAAAAAAATATATCTATGACTAACTTGTGTCTGTTCCTAGTATTTACAGAATGAACATCACCTATTTTTTCATAACTACCTCTTTTTTGTGTACGAACATTACATTTTCATAAACGTATTGAGAGGCCAGAGTTAATGTATTAATTACCTTAAATTTTATCTGAGCGACTCTCTAGTTTTTAAATCATATATTGCTCTAAGGGCCCTCGTCTGTAAAACAAATATAATTCCAGTATCTGTCGTGTGTTCCCATAGCAAAATACCATACGACATTATGCTATGGAATTAGCTAAAGTAAACTGGTTTAGCTGTTTCAACACTGGTAAGAGTTCTTATCTTTTTTACCGCATATGCTGCAGAACTAAGTCTGCTAGCTAGTTTTGATATATTAAAGCTTTGCGTCTAGTGTGATTCCAAGAAAAATGGTGGTATCAACAAGACTCAGCTCCTCCCCATTTAAAATTACATGTTAAACATATTATTAACATGTTTAACACTCGGAGTTACGAATTTCATACATTTAGATTTAGTTCCGTTTAAATGCAAATTATTAACATTAAACTAATTGACTAACTAAGCTATAGCATTATTTATTTGGTCATTATTTAGTAACTGTCGTTTTAATTTTAATGTAACTAATAAGACGACGTTGTGTATTACTTAGTCCTCTAGAAGCGATAAAAAATAACTTTTAATGAAAATTAGTGGCTGACTTTAAGGAACTAAAAATAATTAAAGAACTTCACATTCATCACACATTTCACCTGATGATGTAACTCATAACCACATCATCAGGTACACTGTGTGCTCGTTTATCACCCTTCTTCTATATAAAAATAACTGTTGCAAGCCTATGTAAGTTCTGATTTACAAAGTACCTACTCGACGGTGATGATATCGTGAGAAAACTAATACATCTGAAAAATAAAAGAAAAATGTTAGAGGATATCGGGTCACGAGTTAGTGGGCTTAGGATATCCTAAGCCCGCTAACTCGTGCTAGAGATCCTCAGATTCTTTCCTCTTTAATGTCTCGCAGAAGTTCGAAGAACTGCCCAGCTGTGGGACATTTATAGTATATTACTGCGTATTATAGTCGTAGCGAGATGGCTTGGCCGGTGAAAGGTCACACTCGCATGGAATACCAGCTTGGAATGGTAGCATATTGCTAGTGTATTTCATGTAATATGAGAAAAGTATGAAAAGAGAACTGTAAACCGTTTTATCGTTAATAAGGCTTTCCTCTATAGTTCTCAAGAATGACAAAGTAACTACAAATTCATCCTCAATCGAAGATTCAATCGTCCAATTACCGTCAGATGGAATGTGTGCTAATTTGTCACCCTTACTAAATTTCGTTACGCTTGTTACAGTCTATTCAAGTCCACAGCTGAACATAGCCCTCCCCCTTAAATTGCATGATGGCAGGATGTTTTCCATAGTTGCCACGCTTGTCAAGCGGGTTAGCAACAGCAGTTTTTTTTATTTTAGTCGTTATTAGGAAGAAGCTACTGCCCGTCTCCTGATTTGTTTTCCTCTGTCACCTCTTACGAGACTCACCAGATGATATGGGGTAGTGGATATTCTTACACCGCCACTACATGGTAAATAAACTTACTAACTTATTATAAACCTAAGTAGATAAAAAATGGTCTAATGTAACAATAATCTCAAATGAACTATTACATTCTTAAGACTAGCTAGCAGTCATGCAAAGTTATTCAAGACTAAACAATGTCCGGTATAATCTCAACGTGTTATCAGATCCCACTTCCGCCCGCTGAGCCCTACTTAATTTAGTAAGCATCATTCTTAAGTGATTAAGATAAATATCGAATGACGCAGTGAGACTGAGGAAGAGATCCATTTTACTGGTTTGTTACCTCATCGAAGACCTCATTCTCAACCTTTATTCTTAGTAGATTCTTAGTCGAAGATAGATGCCATTATTTACTACGTGTTAGAGCCAAGCTGCAACGAAATTACGATTGCAGCACGAATGGGTCGGCTCGATCAGGGTAAGACCACGCACTCACAAAAAACCAGCAGTACAATAGCAATTTAATGCAGCTATTTCATATGGTGAGTGTAGAGAACTGGAGACCCTGTTTTACTGAAAACTAAGAATCTTAGTCCTCAAGGGTGACAACTCATCTGCATTTTGATTTTTAATCGATGATAATTATAGATGTCTACGGGTCACATCATCCGCTTACCATCAGGTAACTGTATGCTCGTTTGTAACCCTTATTATATTTAAAAGAAAATCTACCATTTGGAATGAGTTCTTTTATACACCTGACGGTAAGTGATTGCTGTGTCCCATGGACACCTACATCTATCCTCGATTAGAAATCAAAATGCGAATGCGTTGTCACCCGTGAGGACTAAGATGGAATGCCTTGTTTCCAGCAATAAGGGTCTCCGGTTTTCTACACTTACCATACGAAACGCAGTAGCATTATGCTACTATTTTACGCTGGTATTCTGTGAGAGCGTGGTCCTCCCCCGATCGAGACGATCCTTTCGTGCTACAACTCTACCACTAATATAACTGCAGCATGGCTCTACCACGTATAAAAGAGTGCTGTAATGTAAGGTCAAAAAAGGGTATTTACTCGAGGTCCTTAATGTCATGTCACGCAGTGAAATTTTATGGGGTGACAAAAACAAATAATATTTTTTTGGTATATTGATACTAGTCAAAATCAAACCATTTTAATCCAAAATTGCCGTAATAAATCACTGTTTGAAAGTCAAAAAACTAATCCATCGCTTCAACAAATCTCTACGGCAGGCGAACTCGGTAAGAAGGTGCGAAGAAGAAGGTAAGAAGAAGCGGCAAGAGACTCAGTAGACAATATTAAATGAAGGATTCGTGGCACAGTGTGGCTAAGCATTGGGTTGTGGTGGTGAGTATATCGTATTCCGCACGGAATGAGTATTTGCATAGCCTACTAATACTTGATCTAGGTCTGGATGTTTTTACTTGCGCAATTTATGTATATTATCTAAACACTCCACGATACGGAACAAAATCCTAGTGTCTGTTTCTTTACAGAGTTAATACCTTTAAATAGCAAAACAATGGTTGGAATGGGTCGGCTCGACTGAGTTAGAACCACGCTTTCACAGAATATCAACTAAAAATAGCAGATTAATGTCGCTGTGTTTCGTATGGTGAATGTAGAAAACCGAAGATCCTTATCAGTGGAAATAAGGCATTCCATACTAGTTCTCGGGGGTGACAACGCATTTGCATTTTGATTCCTAATCGAGGATAATTGTTGATGTCTATGGGCCATAGTGTCCACCTACCATTAGGTAGACTGTGTGCTCGTTTGTCACCCTTATTTTGTAAAAGAAAAATTATCCTTTCGAAAATTTATTAACTTTATTCAATATAAAACTCTGTTACCTACAGGTAAAATACTACTAAAATAATTCTAAAATACTGTACACAGTCCATAATATTGAAACTTATAAATCCCAGTGAATCCAACATGGCTGACATCGGTTGTCAATTGCAGGGAAATAATAGGAAGAGCGAATGAACATTTATTGCACTGTTAGATAGTTTTCAAATCAGTTCTGGTCTAGTGATTGTAAGCGCGACTGATATCAGAGTCTCGGGTTGGAAACACGGGATGGCCAAAAATCAGTTGGGTTTTTATATCACTAAATTCTCTGTCACAGCTTGAAGTCTTGAATTTGGCAGTGTCTCACTTTCCTGCCCCCGAAAACACATCAAGTCATTGCTCCAGTGCCTGATCTCTCTCCGGTCGTGTCGAACTGCTTAGTTTTGAATTCTTTATTTCGTATTTAAAGTTGATTACAGCTTTTCATAAACCACGGTAGCCACTTATCAGGTGGATTGTAAATTTATCACATCAATTTTATTAATAAAATATTTTGAGCCACCCCCGGGTAAGTTCCTTGACTCTATGATAGACCATAAACTACATTGCTGTTAATGATATTTTGTTTCATGCTGTATTTATATAATCTATTACGAAGAAATATTTCCGAGTTATTAATTTTCATTTTTAATGTTCATTTACAAAAAGCTTGGTGCAAAACTAAAACTTTATTATAAAAAGTTCCAATCAGGCACATGCTGGATTTGCATATTTCGTGATCCGTGCAAGAAGTCACCTATCAAAATGATAAGATATTCATAACAATTAACTCCCATAACATTATTACTATACAAATTTTAATTTATATGAGACAGTAACTAAGAAAATGGACTAACAGACAGACATGCGTAGTGTGTTTTACTAATTCTAGCAGGATACAATAAAAATAGGTACACAAATTCAAATTGACAATATACGGTAGGGTCGGGCCCTAAAATTACTGTACTACAATGTAGCTCAGAATAATAAAAAAATAATTAAAAGCCGACACGATTGTCGCTGGGTGGGTCTGGGTGCGGCCTAATGCGTTTAGGGTGCGTACAGACCGCACCGGACGTACGTCGGAAACACTTTAAATTTGATGTTCACAATGAAATTGTACTTAACAAAATGGCGACTATTGAGACGTAAAATTGTAAATGCGAAAGCATCTGTAGATTTGTCTTCATGAATCTTAAACGGTTATAAAAATGTTTATTCGATTTTTAATGTATTAAATGCGTATGCAGCATATCCGCGACAAGTGTGTTGCGGCAGACAGAGACAGTAATATATGAACATCTGAACTGGCGCCGCTGTGGGCCATGATTCCGTACTCGGATACGACCGTGGCGTGGGCGTAATATGCCTTCATCGGTAAATAACTCGCATCTCGCAGTAGCAAAAGCGCTACAATGCGTGTTTAGAAACGCATTCCCGGATTCCAACATTGCCTGCCCTGTTGGTCTAGTGACAATAAACGCAACTGCTGATCATGTAGTTCAAGATTCGAATCCTGGGTCAGGACAAAATATGTTATTGGGTTTTTCTGACGAGAAATTCTCATTTCATTCTGGAATCAGGCGGTTAGCGGATGCTTCACCTTCGTGCTTTGAAAAATCATATAAAACCGTTGGCCCTGCGCCTAATCGCTCTAGTCTGATCAGATCGCTTTGCCGTCTCATCAGACTATGAAAGTGAGGGGAGGGAATAGTGAGTGCACCTACTCTGGAGTACTCGATGGTCTAACTGTGTCACCGTTGAGGTTGGCCGCTGTGATCAAAATTCGTCTGAAGGATATTATTATTGGCTAAATCTGTTTTAAAGACGTTCAACCAATTGCATTTCAACAAGAACGCAAGAGTTGTGACGTATTCTAAACAGTTGCATATCCAACTATATTATATATCATACGTGATAGAGCCACGCTGCAGCTATGTTATGGTTGTAGCACGAATGGATTGGCTTGACTGGGAAAGGACCAGGCTATCACATAATACCAGCGTAAAATATCAGCTTAAATACTGCTGTGTTTCATTTGGTAAGTGTAGAGATCCGAAAACCCTTTTTTACCGGAAACGAGGCATTCCATCTTAGTTCTCAGGAGTGACAACGCATCTGCGTTTTAATTGTTAATAAACGAGACTAAATGTAGATGTCTATGGGCCACAGCATCCACTTACCATCAAGTGGATTGTGTACTCTTTTATCACCCTAATTCTATAAAGAAAATTACAACAAGTACCGCTTCGAATGCTATATGTCAAGCTTGTTATAGAGGAAAGGGGGATAAACGAACACAGTGTCCACCTGATGGTAAGTGGATGATGTGGCCTATTTACAAAATGCGGATTTACCAGTAAATAAAGTCTCCATTCTGGTTCTCGGCACTCATCATACAGAGCTCAAGAGCGTTATGCTGCTATTTTACGGTGTTATTTTTTCAAACGTGTTACTTTATTACGAATATGTTCACGTGTATTTTGTGAAAAAATTAACACAGAACTTTGTAAAACTTAACCATTAATGTAGAATGTCATAAAAAGTGACTAATGTGTTATTTCATTTGTGTGTTCATCACTCTTTTAACTATTTTCCATTTTAGCCCATATCTTTAGCTAAACGTAGTCAGAGTAGTTCTGGACTCTACCTACCACCTTGTTGATTGCAAGCGTGCAGTGATATATATGTATGTATATATACATATCACGCTACATCTTTTTTGTGTGTAGTAAGTACAGCGACGAACTGTCAAATTTGTAATCCCATACGCCGACCAATTCATGTAGCAGGTATAATACATTGTAACTTGGCTCTTCCTCATAAAATCGCACTCTAACAAATTTTGTGTGCTTTGAGTGTTAGTAAAAAAAATATTGAAAATTTAGAAGCATAAAAATATTTGTACCGACCTATTTATGTAGCAGACATAATACATTGTAGCGCGGCTCTACCTCGTAAAATGAAGCTCTAACAAATTTTGAGTGCCTCGACTATAAAATAAAAAAAATTCGGAGGTATGAAGATATATGTAGCTCGAACGTATTTCTTTATTTCTTTTTCTTTATAACGCTAACACAGAAATAAAGAGCCGAGGTAACTTTTTTATATAAAACTTAAGTTAAAAGGAACCTGCAGTCCTTTTGGTGAATGGAGTGGATACTGCAGCTCAAGGTCACCTAAAACCCACTTCAAACAATAAAGGCTATAATAGCTCAAAAGATATGCCCTCGCCCTAAACATACACAGTACAGGAGCAACGCTGGTTCGACGTTAATGAAATTGTAAATTGAAATTTTAAAGCAAACTTACGTATTTGATAGCGAAAGAAATTATAGTGTTTAAACAAGATAACTGCTTGTAAGAGGAATAGAATATTTTGAGGTCACGTGAAGCCCGTCAACACGCACTGAAGTATAGCCCATACAAAGATATTATAAGTAAAAAGGAGCCCATAGAACATGGTAAATAGCAATGGTGTGTTCTTGTCAGAAAGGATTATACGTGTATTTTACGTGTTAGAGCCATATTACTGCTACATTACAAGGTACGTGAGAGTAACATGGTCACCTTAAGCTTTGCCGTCCTATAAAAACAAAACTGGGAGGAGGATAGATACAAAACACAAAGTCGTATACTTCAACCAATATATCAAAAAAAAATAGCAAACACGCTTTGGCAATAATTAGGAACACTTCGAAAAATCAACTTGATAAAAACTAACCACATTACGCCATACTAAAATCAACTAAAACATTTACTGTAATATCAACTGTTAAAATTGCTTCGATAAAGCAGCGTCATTTCGATCCTTTCTTATTTGATTAACTGATGAAGAGCTATCGTATCATATAGCCTATACGTAAATAAGGCTGTAGTTTTTGAGTTATAAGAAAGTGACCATATTAACCGGATGACCATATTACCCTCACGTACTATAGTTGTAATATGAATGGGTCGGCTCTCTCCCACGATTCCATCGTAGTTCAAGCCGAGGTTCGTATCTCCCTCTACGGGACTCTTGAATCACATTAATCTCCCCCCCCCAGCCTCATTCAAAAATTAAGGGATGGGGTCGGTACTGCATTCGCCGCTGGCAGAATTGTTGCCACCAAAAGCCAGTGTGTTCGGGTTGGAAGGGCATAGGGATCCAATAATATAATTACATACAAAAAGTATTTCCAATTACGTCTTAAGAGATGACAACGCGTCCGTAACCTTCCTTGTTTGAAGCAGGTCGCAAGTGTCCAGGTGTGCAGTAACCAGTAACCAAAAATTACAACATTTTGCTTCTAAGAAAAATGTCAATCCGTATAGCACGAATAACTTTTCAAATACTCACTCATTCCAATCCGCATACACTTCCACCGTCTGAAGCTTGGAGAACTTCAATATAAGTTAGAACACGTTTGTTATTACAATGTCCGACAATAGAACGGTTCGGTACTTTAATGTTCATAGTTTGGCAGTTCAATCGAATTTACTCCGCCGAAACTTTTCGACTGTGGAAGTAGTTCAAAAAATGTCATTCTTTAACAAAAGCTCTCTAGTGAGGTTAAAAGTTTTTTGTTTTTATAAATGTGAAATTAATATCACGTGACCCATTTTATTACAAAACGTAGATTCATCTTAGAATCTGTGTTGTAAAAGAAAACCCGCGGTCAATGTGGAAACTAAAATTGTAAAGTATGGAATTTGACAGCAAATGTCAAAAAATTTAAGTGGTAGTAAGTTATCCCTTAGTGAACAGCTAGACCGAAGAAGTACCACGCTCTCATAGAATACCAGCAAACAGCGGGTTAATTCTGCCATGTTTCATGTCATGAGTGTAGCGGACCAAAAATCCTCTTTTATTTGTAGTGCTCAGGGACGACAATGCATCTGCATTTTGACTCTTAATCAAGGATAGATGTAAATGCTATGTGCCCCAGCAACCAACTGCAATCAGAATATGTTGGTTTCTCAGCATTATTCCATTAAAAAATCACGAAAACAGACAGAATTCCGCGACTTATTTCATAAAGAAATTACTTATTTTAAACTTAAGCCCGAGACAAGCAATAATCTACGACTAGCAAAATATCACGTGGTAGAGCCATGCTGCAGCTATATTAAGTGTATAGTTGTGACACGAATGCACGACGACCGGGAAAGGACCACGCTCTCACAAAATACCAGCGTCAAATAGCAACTTAATGCTGCTGTATTTTGTATGGTGAGTGTAGAGAACCGGAGACCCTTTTTACTTGAAAAGAGACCTTCCATCTTAGTCCTCAGGGCTGACAACACATCTTCATTTTGATTCGCAAACGAGGATAGATGTAGATGTCTATGGGCCACAGCAAACACTTACCATCAAGTGGACTGTGTGCTCGCTTGTCACCCTTTTCCTACAAAAAAATAAAAAAATAAATCACATTTTTGTAATAAGGAGATCATATGTTTTACGTGGCGGAACTATGCTGCAGTTATATTAGTAGTATAGTTGTAGCACGAATGGGTCGGCTCGACCGAGGAATGACCACGCTCTCACAGAATACCGGCGTAAAATAACAGCTCAATGCTGCTTTGTTTCGTATGGTTAGTGTAGAGAATCGGAGACCATTTTGATGGAAACGAGGCATTCTATCTTAGTCCTCACGGTTGACAACGCATCTGCATCTTGATTCGTAGTCAAGATGTGTATGATCCACAGCAACCGCTTACCATCAAGTGAACTGTGCGCTTGTTTGTTAAGGTTATTCTTTAACAAAAGGCAACTGTCTTGATAACTGTGTTTTTAAATTTATCGTTAGCATACTTGTCTGTCCATCGGTCCATGTCTAATGATTGTTGTGTGTTATTTTTGTGGATGTTGTGGTCTATAGACATCTACATTTATCCTCAATTAAGAATCACCACCCAGTTCATCAGTTTTCAACCCCAAGGACTGAGATAAGGGTATCTGGTTCTCCGCATACGCCATGGGAAACACAACAGCATTAAGCTCTATTTTATGCTGGTGTTCTGTGAGAGAGTGGACCTACCCTAGTCTAGTCGACCTATTCGTGCTACAATCACAATATGGCTGCAGCATGGCTCTACGAGATATATCTATTACGCTATTTGATCGCGTACACCCTGATATGACTATGCCTTTCAGTACACCCTGAAAGGCAAAATATATTTCAACCAAAATCCTAGTAAATGTTCAAAGTATGTCCAATCAGCAAGTTTAAATGTTTTATTAAAGAAAAACTATATAAAAAGGGTTATGTATCAATGAATACATTAATAAAAAATTGCCTCTGGAAATGAGGTTAACGCTACCATCCTGGTTCTTAGTCCTGGTTATAAATTACAATACATGTAAAAACTGTAAAAAGTTATTTTAAATATAAACGAAAATATATATCCGGAAAGTATATGACGGCTCCGTGGCGCAGTGGCTTAGCTATGAGTAAGAGTAACAGCGCTAAGGGCCGCGGGTTCGAATCCCGCTCGGAACAAGTATTTGTACGCTCTACAAGTAATTTTTCCGCGTCAGGATGTTTGTCCTTGTGCAATTTACGTTTTTCAAAATTAAATAAATAAATAAAAACAAAATTATGTTAAATATATGTAAATAAAAAAATGCTTTCAATAAGTCTTATATGTTAAGTTTGTCAATCGAAATTTGTACTCAAAGGGTTATGCAATACATGAATTAAAATTATACCTGGGAATGTGGCACATTCGCTACGGTGATGGCTCTGTTAAAATTTGTATAAAATTTGTACAAAGTTATAGATACATACACATTCACACTCACACAACTCACTCACTTTTTCTTATCACGCAATTTCTCACCCTGTCATTCAGATTCAGCCCTAGCATACTCCTCAGCGACCGCATTTCTAGAACATTTATTCTACTCTCGTGCTTCTTCTGCCACATCCAACTTTCACTACCATACATTAAAGAAGGGATTAACACAGCATTATGAATTACCATACGCGCCTTTTTTGACACATTCTGATTCTTCATAATAGAGTGTAGAGCCATATTTTGTCTATTTCTATTAAAATTTATATAAAAAAATTGTACGAAAT
>DWHP01006365.1:0-11449 GCA_018247895.1 Parnassius honrathi | reverse complement strand
CCTCCTCACCCCAACCCTTCCATTAAAATCTCCTAGCATAATGATATTTTCATTTCCCTTAAATTTCATTGACACTATCTTTACCATTTCCCAAAACTGCTCTCGGATATAAATGGGTTTAAACATGTCTGGGGCGTAGACCCCTAGCACAAAAAACTTCTTTAAGTCCACATTCATTCGTATCCATAGCAGTCTTGGGCTTACAGAACTTTTGTTAGATTCATATTATATTTGTTAATTTCTCAGTATTCCGTTTAGATACTGTAAAACTAATAGTAATTCTACAGTCTATTGATTAGAAGGAATAAATCGACATGCATTTCATTCAGAATTCTTAAAATTTGTGGTGGACCTAATCTGTATACAAAATGACATTGTCTCCTTTGTGGTAAGTTTTTCTGATAACAACAGATATCCGAACGTAATAAAACATACCTCAAACATAAAGATATTTGTTACAATTTTAAATTGTTGACTTAAGAATTTTGATTTAAATAGTGAAGTTAATATACATTACACAAGACACAAGCTCTATATATTTACAAAAAATGGCTATTAATTACGATAACAGTACTAACTCTAAGAACGTTATTTACGTGTTGACTAAATACGACGGTAGATAGTTATTTGCGTTCAATAGGAATTAGTCAATAAAATCCTTTGACAATAGTGCTAAATAAATCTGTTGAGATGCTTTAGTTAAATATAGCATAGAATAAGGGTGAGTACGAGCACACAGTCCACCTGATTGTATGTGGAAGTTGTGGCCGATTGATATTTTCATGTGGTCTCGGTTGAGAATCAAAATGCAGGTGCGTTGTCAACCCTAAAGACCAAGATAGAATGGCCCAATGGCCCGTTTCCGGTAATATGGATCTCCCGTTTCGTACACTCACCACACGAAACACAGCTGCTATTTTACTCAAGTATTCTATAAGAGCGTTCCCAGTCGAGTTACAACATTGTTTAACACAAATGGATCAAATAGTTTGAAAAAATGAACATGAATCAAATAAATCGAACAATGAAGTTTGTAGTTACAAAGAGTTATATAGCTTCACCAAGTTATATTTTCTGAATTGAATTAGTTTTCATACGATATATAAAGCCACATAAATGCAAATATTTTAAACAACGTTTGTACATAATTGTTACAAAAAAATGAAATAACACAAGTAAATTTTATGGAAAAAACAAACTGTCCGATGACTGTAGTCTCAACTAAAATTTAATAAACAATATTTATCATATATTTTTAAAATACTCATTTATAATTTTTATCTGATTGATACCTTATACGATATTGTATTATACGATATGTTTGTGCATTATTCCTTTAATATCTATCATAATAAATCACAACATGCAGATGAATGTCCTTTATGTATTATCTTATGTCTTCTTATAATTTGTTTATGTAAGCCACCTCCACGATACAGCTGAAAATCGTATCGTATTTTACTTTTATCGTTTATCGTATATCCTTAAATAAGAATGTGAGATATAATTATTAATTTTATACTCGTAGTTACTAACTAAAACCACGCTGATAAAAGTGTCTCGGACGTAGTGTATTAGGGTTTCTGCATAGCCTGTCGATTTACCTTAAAACAGTTGCAACAGTTTTACGCTGAAAGCTGAATGTTCCCAGCTGCAGATATCAACATGTTCATCAAATTATTATTACTAGTTCATGTAATTTCGGGCATCAGTGGATACACAAAAGATGATGTTGTGACCAGGATTTAGAAAGGAATGCTTCGGTGGTTTGGTCTTGTAGAAAGAATGAATGAGGAAAGAGTGACGAAGCAAATTTATGTTGCATAAGTGAATGGAAGAGTAGCAAAGGGACGAAAGCTTATCGATCAAATTGGCGATATTTTTAAAATGGACCAAATTAGGAGTACCCTTAACCGACGAGCATGTATGCGTAGGTATATGTATGTGGAGGAGGTGAGAGAGGTGTGTCAGGATCGAGCCAAATGGAAGTCTGTAGTCTCTGCTTACCCTTTTGGGTGACAGGTGTGAGTGTTTATGTATGTATGGAAATACAACATCTGTTTCGTCATTATGCGAGTAGATAAGATAAAATTACGAGTAATTATGGAATGTGAGTATCCTATAAAAAAATGTGAGTACCGTCGTGGCAGCAACGCGGCGCAAGTGGCACAAAACATCAACGACGTTTACGGAGCAAATACTAAATACGAACGAATCACCAGTTATTGGTTTGCCCGCTTCCGTTCTGGAAATTTCGAACTGAAAAATGAACCTCATGTTCGTCCGAAAACTTTACACAACAATGACGAATTAAAGGCGATTGGGGTATCTGATGATACTCATTTCACGGCAGGATTAGCAGCAGCTTTTGCCGTTAGCATCTAATCGGTATTCATCCATTTGCGTCGAGTCGGCAAAGTAAAAAAGCTTGAATATTGGTTGTACTACAATATCAATGATCGCCAGCACGAAGTACGGGTTGTGGCGTGCCTTGCACTGCTCAACAGGCACACAAACGAAGGAACTTTGAACCGGATTATTACTTGCGACTAAAATTGGATTATGTTTGACAATCGCAAGCGCTCGGAAAGTTGGTTGGATCCTGTTCCACCACGTAACAATACCCTAAACGAAAATTTACACACGGGAAAGTGCTTTAAGCGTTGGTAGAGCCATGCTGCAGTTATATTAGAAGTATAGTTGTAGCACGAATTCATCTTAGTCCTCACGAGCGACAACGCATCTGCATTATGATTCGTAATCGAGGATGGATGTAGATGTCTATGGGTCACAGCAACCACTTACCAGGTGGACTGTGTGCTCGTTTGTCAACCTATCCTATATTGACATCGACAATCATTGGGTGGTACTATATTCACCTCTGGTGAGCCAAACATTCAATGTTCATATTAATGTTGAGTTCTGCAGTTCGGTGAAGAGCATCAAATATATTTGCAAGTATGTGAATAAAAGAAGTGATATGGCTGTATTCAGAATTGAAATTACGAATGTAAATGCCTTTCCTTTAAATAAATATGGTGAAATAACGAATTACCATTTTGGCTGGTATATCAGCTCCAATGAAGCTGTCTGGCGTATCTTCGGTTTCCGAATTCGTGAACGGGATCCAGTAGTTATCGAGTTAGCATTTTTAAAATAGCCAGCGCGTATTTTTCACGAACGAAACAGCGCTTGATCATGCTGTAAATTCACCACAAACACTGATCTATTCAAAAGTACCACGCTATTTTATATAGGCTCAATCGAAAAAATGGATGCCCCGCAAGCAAGGCACACCAGTTGATGAAAGCCCCGGTTTATTCAAATCAAATAATTTGGGTAGTGTATATACAGTCAATCCTGGGAAAACTGAGTGCTTTCGTCTGCGACTGTTGTTGGTTAATACCACCGGATCATAGTCAGATCAATGTATACGTAAAGTAAATGGACAACAGTATCCGACGTATAAAGATGCATGCCTTGCACTAGGCTTGCTAGAAGGCAACAATAATTGGGATAGCATGCTTGCTGAAGAAGCATTAAATTGCACAGGAAAACAAATTCGTCTACTATTTGCTATAGTACTGACTACATGTTTCCCGGCCCGAACACAAATGTTGTGGGATAATCACAAAAATTCAATGACTGATGATATATTGTATCGACGTAACGATCTAACGATATCATTCAGTAATGCAATGTACAAAGGAAGCATTGATTGTTATTTCCGTATGAGTTCACCAAATCGAAGTGCATCCGATTTAATCAACACAGATATGAATTGTGAACTGCAGTATAATACCATAGAACTGGCAGCAATTGTTACTCGCAATGTTCCATTACTAAATGATGAACAAAAAACAATTAACGGTTGCATTATGCTGGCAGTTTCGGCAGAGCACACGGCCACGGGATGGACTCTTGGGAATGTCCAAGGAGAGGAGTACTATGTGAACCGAGCGTTGCGTGAACCGCACCTCTAGAATGGAGCACTCACACCGCGGGATCGTCGGTGGCGTACTCCCCCCGTCATCGAGAGTCGAGTTGGACGAAAAGAAAGAGCCTAGCAGATCGGCTTTCTCCTCTGCGGCACGGGCCAGTGAGTCGTCCTCCCTGTGCACAAATGGAAGAGATGGCTGACAGAAATTTTCCAGGACAGCCTTGGCGAAAGACCAGAATGCACGTGTTCGAGAAGGAAGGCGAACTAGTTTCTCGCTGATTCTGCCTACGTGCTCTGACTTTGCCTAGACAATAACTCTTCTGAAAGATCTGGAGGCGGAATTACACTTCTTTTTTAGAGAACTGGTGTTTACAGCCCGGGAAGTTGATGCGTAAGCATAGGCTTGGTAGCACTCCTGATTATAGCATGTTGCTATTTTACAGGAGCGACTAAACCATGACAGAGATTTGCCTCCGATGGGCACCACAGAGGAAGTAATAAAACGTTACGTACCCTGATGAACCACATCAGCAACAGAATCAGTAAGAACGTTGGGATCGTCCGGCGAGAAGCAAGCCCGCCCCCAAGGGTAGGATGCAAAGAAAGACCGCATTCTATCCCAATCGACTGACCTATAGTGCCAAACACGGCGGCAGCCTGCAGAATGCAACCGCGATTTCAGCGTGAGTGGCACCACACTCTGGACAAGACAATGGTCCGAGTAACCTAAAGGAGACGGCGACGGAAATCTGATATCCATCTGGATAAGAGGTCAGCAGAAGGTCTAACAGGGAAGGTGTATGATCCTCCACATCTGGAATCCGCGTAGGCGAAATAACCGGTTGTGTCAGATCATATGTTAAGGCAAAATCATAAACAGATCTCTTCGCATGATCGGTTAAACGTGAACCAAGCCATTCGGCGTGGTGGGCATTAAAATCGCCGAGGATCACGGTCTCTGCGGACGGGATCTGCTGTAGCAAAGAATCTGTAGCCATTTGGACGTGGTCGAAGATTCGGTCTGTTTCGACGTTACCGCTATGGGACCTATAGAGAGAGAGTGCAGACGCGCGCATGGTCGTCGCCAAAGGATGGACAAGTACGAACCTTCAAGACTGCCGAGGTGTCGAAAACAGATGGACATGTCCTCATTGACGTAAACGCAAACTCCAGCCCGAGGCAAAAAGGAGTGTTCCAGTTTGTACCCCGGGTAGAAGAAATACGAAGCATCAGCCGGAGAGGACACCCGCGTCTCGGACGGCGTTTAGGTTAGAATGAAGGCCCCTGATATTGCAGGAATTCACGGATAGCGTGGCAGAGGTCGTGTTGGTCCTATTGCTCAGCTTGCCCCGAGCAGTTGTTGTCTTTAGTAGGAATTTTTCCCACCCCCCAGAATACGTGGGGCAGCCTGAGCACCCATGCTCAGGAGTAGAGTAACTTGGTCATGGATGCTCAGCAAGGGATTCTTCAGGCGTGCTGATACACTCCTGCGGAAGATCTTCACTTAATTCCGCTACCATGTCGAGGGCGTGGTGGGGGGGGGGGAATTGGGCATTGAGATTGTAATGCCAGAAGGGGTTTAGGCTATTTTTATCTGTAAAAACTTGAAGAGTTATTTGAAAAAAAAATTGAAACTTGATAACATAAATAAGTCTCTGATAATCTTCTAAACGAAACATACGTAGATCCCACACAGGCGAAACCAAGGCGGGCCGCTTGTATTAAATAAATAGAAAAAGAACGTATAGAAAATAAACTTATTTATTAAAGCGACGACATTAACAATGCGAAACATTGCAGAGAGAAGGCTGGTTTTATTGTCCTTTACGAGCAACCTGCATAGCATGGCACTTTTAATATTTATACTAAAACCGCAAAACGTGACGAAATTTCATTTATAATAAAAAATAATTACTTGAATTAAACTGATTTTATCGCATTCAATTTTAATAATAAAATCCGTAAATCGGTTTAGTCCACGGGTAATTAGTGAGCGTATAAATAAAAATAAAAACAACAAAGTACTTAGTTATTGTGTTTTGTAAGTTGAAGACACTGTTATATATGTTTATGTAAACAAATTACTATAATCATAATCATCGTAATAATCATCACCATCATCCATAGAGGCAAAAAGGAAAGTTCTCGAGTGGTTGTAACATACCGGCATGAGAAGTACAGGGCAACCCAAGTACCCGCCAGATGAAGTGATGATTTGGTAAGACACAGAAAGTCAATGGATGTCCTTGGGCCTTCGCTACAAGGCAAATTTCATCCTCAATAATGGGAGGCCAAGCATGACGAATATGGCAAGTCCCAATCACCAAAAGAGAGGTTCTCATTCAGCTGGGGACTTTGAGGACCGACGATGAAGAAGAATAGGCAAAAAACTTTAAACATCAATTAGTTATTGTTATTGCACTTAAAAAATTAAAAATGTCACTGAATAATATGTAATTTATAATTAAAATAATTCGATGACATAAAACTGCATTTAACTGGTAACGATGGAATTCATTCTCTGCAATCGATTTTTTTTCTAGAGAAATGGTGCTTCAAGTTACTCTAAGTATTTCCCTAGAGTTCTTTTTAATAATAATGCTCTTTTATTTCAAATTGCAGTCGTATATTTGTGACAGTTCTTTTTGCACCTGGAACGGTAAAAAAGTTTTTATTCTTTACGCACAAAGAGTAGAATTCAAACCATTTTCATAAAGTATTATTTTTTCTTTGAATTCGGGCGCACGCTTTAAATTACATTAGTGAGAAAAACTCGGTTTGAACCCACTTTGAGCACTTCAGGAAGAAAACAGTGTCCTTCTTTTCCTACAGTGAAAAGCGACGTAAGCCCTATAATCGAGATAAGCACCTAAGAAGTGTTCGGTGAGTGACAAACGTACACACTTGTACTCTGATATTATGAGGTTGTTAGCGAATTTTTCGGAGAGCTTTAAAGAAATACGTTTTAAGTCTTTAATAGTTTTTATTAAATAAGTATGACAAACAAGCACTTAGTATAACTGATGATAAGTGGATGCTGTGCTCCATAGACATCTACATTTATCCTCGATGAGGAATCAAAATGCAGATACGCTGTCGCCCCTAAGGACTAAGATGGAATGACGCGTTATCAGTACAAAGGGTATTCTGTTCTATAGACTCACTATAACACATCAAGATTAAGCTGTTATATTACACAGGTATTCCGTCAGAGCGTGGTCCTTCCTTGTCGAGCCGACCTATTTGTGCTACAATCTTGATATTGCAGCAGCATGTTCCTACCACCTAAGAAATAAAATATGTAATTAGTTATTTTGCGAAAATCCACTATATTAAAGATGTTAAAAATTAATTAGCTAAGATCCACGTAATGAAATAAAATGATGTGTCTTACCTAGTTTAAAGAACAACTCCCACCCTCCCTCAATTGGTTGTACTGACACCGTTACCACTAATCCCAGCACCACTACTCCCAACTCTTTAAATATATGAAAATCTTAACTTTTACGAAGTTGCTTATTGAGCGTATTTCTGCGATGTTAGTGTAGTTTGTTTACAAAACTGCGAAGTGCTAGTAGGTAAGGTAGGGTACACGCAGTAATGTATTTTTGACAGGTAGCCTGACATTTGCTCCTAGTCCTTAGAGATGATAATTTTACCCATTTTGATTCTTTATAGGTGTCCACAGAAAACAACAAGCATAGAATTCACCTGACGGTAGATATTCACTTTCCGTTACTATGATGACGTATACTAGAGGTTATAAAAACCACCTCATTTTAACAAAAAGAATTTATAATTGTATGCTCATTTTACTGCCCGGGGATCCAAAAGTCCAAAGGTTAAAATAGTTATTAAAAAAAAAAACTGACTGCGTAATTTTTTTTTAACTGGAGAGAGAAAATCTTTATGTCATACTTTTCTACAACTAAGATGATTCTATCGACATCCCACTCGTTAAGATCCATTTAAGCTACAGAGCGTACCAAGCGATAGACATAGTACATTCATGCATACACACGAAAAACATTACCCTTCTTCTGGGGCGATCGGGCAAAAACTACAAATACGGAAGATGATAAACGTATAGAATATTATAAAGTACTGGCTATATTTACAGATCAAATTGAAACCAATTACAGACTCTTTCCTCCAATAAACAGAACAGAGCAGTTGGTACATAGTTTTGATTACATTATTTTCTTTTGTCAGTGCTTGAATGAATTTTTTCAATTAATTAATTATTGTTTTTAATGACGCAGGAGAAATATTGTCAATTTAATTAAAATATACAAAAGATAATTCCACTGCGGCAGCTACAGTTAGCATTGTTCATTTTAAAAAGATGAAAGTTTTATAATAATATAGTAGGAACTTTTAATAAGGTTGTCGTTTCTTGTCTCGGTAGCGAAACAGAATGTCAATATAAGTAAAAGGTAAAACAAAGGCGTCCTTTTGTTTTTGATAGGGATATTGTATGTCCAAGAGAACTTCAGGGTTAGTAGGAGTGTAGCCGGGTTTACGAAACCTTAAAAAAAATAAAAATCTCTAATGTTTTGAATTCCTTGCACTAGATATAGATTTTTTTATATTCAATAAGGATTATAAAAAATTACTAACAACCCGCCACGGCTTCGCCCGGCTTGGACCTTTTTTTAACTTTATATAAAAAGTTATCCCGAACTAGGGTTTTCTCCTATATCGGGGCAGTTTACAAACATAAATTGCACAAGCATAAACCTCCAGACTCGATATTGTTCTGTGCAGGATTTGAATCCGTGAACCTTTTAGCGCCGCAACTCAATGCTAAGCCACTGCGCCGTGATTTCGTCACGTCACGTCACGGAGATCCGTCTATTAAAATGGCGTCGTTTAGGGTTCTATTAACTTTATGTTTTGTTTCAAATATCTCCAAGTTTTCTTTACATAAAATATATATCTCTTTATCTGTCCAAAGAGTTTCGTCACAATCGGCTTAACCATTAAGCTGAATACTATAATAATGGTTCACTGAAGCTTAGTTAAAACAGACAGACAAAATTATCCTTCTTGTCTTAATACCATACAAATAACTCCCTGAGTTCAATAAAAAGTTGTTATTTCGATAATAGCTGAACCCTTATATTATCGCTATGTCCATCCGAACGTCCATCCGCGGTTTAACTCGGAGAGCCTTGTTACACAGCTGTAGTTATGCATAGTTATAGATATCAATCACGCCTACAGTAATACTAAGATCTGAAATAAAATCTTTAGAATTATTTTTATTTTGTACACCTGCAATACAGATTTTTTTTGACCTATCTATTCCATCATGTAGATTTTCATTGGATTGGTCTTTCAAAAATAACTTTGGTTATAAATGTACTTTTTCATCTGATTGGACTTCATAAAATAAAATGGTATATAAACATTAAATAGGTAAATCAGTTTAATAAAAAATACATTATTTATAAAAACTTAAGCAGATAGAAGCCCCCGACAACGCGAGGAGACTAAATGAGTGAGAGTTAGGGGGAAAGGGAAAAAAGCCGGCCCGCAATGCGGGCGGTATCGAAGGGGAACACATTCTGATTTTAGCCTGTACAGTTCCGTCCGGTTCCAGGACTTGAAAACTTGCATATAAAAATTAATACAGTAAAGTAACAATTTCACACACGCATAGATACATTATATCAATATCGCTCAGTGACAGCGACAATTCGCGTACAGACACTCGACCGATCTGCATATTGTTTGAGAGCGAGGGGACTGTGTTTGTAAGCAAATCCTAAGCAACATGACCGTTACTTTTCTAATTTTTTTATTTAAAAGGAAGTAACTGCAATAATCTGATTAAAACAAACATTAATATGAAAACGAATGCCATCTTTTTATAAATTTAACTTGAACAATTCGACATTTTCATAGGACGTCGATTCAACCGCGCAACTAGATTTAGTCTAGTTAGCAGTGCGGCTGCAACTAGTTTTATTGTACGCGTACTAAAATGTAGAGACATATGCTTGACAGAGAGGCACACCTGCGTATGACTACTACACTCCGATACGTGTGTGGTCCGAGTTCTTCTATAAGTCAGTAGAACCTTATTTCTAAGAGGAAGTAGATTTAAAAAATGACGTTCGAAGAAAATAAATTTTATATTCTCACGTCGAATAATAAATGTAATAAAAAAATAATTTCATTAGAGCGATAAATCTCTAAGCTTATCGAAATACGTCAATGACACTAGAAAACATAATACGTGTGTTATTTGTACTGAAGTAGGAAACAAAATATTTAGAAAAGTACATAATAATAATTTTATATCGCCGATTTATTTTCACGCAACCTTAAAATGTAATAAATAAATTAGTCTTGTTACTTTATCGACACATTTTTAACATAAAGTTTTTTTTTTAATTTAATTAACATTAACTGTTATACGTATGTGCAATTTTGTTCGCCAACTTGTTACCATTTTGGAGGTAGTGACACAATCCCATTGCTGTAGAAATGTTGGGATTTTTGATCAAAAAAATGCGACAAGTAGTTTTGATGTTACTTTCTTGACGTTTACCTTTCACTACCTAAAGAATTGTGAAGAGATTGAACAGGTGAACAGATGAAAATCTGAGATAGACGGATGAGATGAGCATGAATTAACACTTCCCAACCAAGTTCTCCAAATTTTAGGTTAGTGGCCAAAGACGTGTCTCTGGCGTTATCATGATGAAAGATCATTCTTTTTCTGTTGATCAATTAGGGTCGTTTATTCGACGGTCGTCAGCTTATCGAAATTTCTCAATGTCTTGTTTAATAGTTAATTAATCAAGATCTTAGTAGTTAATAAATAATATTAATCTCATTAGTTGTCGGCAGTAGAGATTCGAATCGACAATATAGCCCGGCGGTAAAAGATCATAATAAACGATGCCCTTCCAATCCCATTATACACACAGCCTCACCTTAATACGTATTGATCCGGGTTTCGTTACAGTCTATGGAGCTCACAGAAATCTAAATAATAAGGCAGTAGAAGTCGTAAAAGCGCCTGATCTTGTCGCCGAACATGTGACTTGTAGGCCACAAGCGCGCGAAAAGCGGTTGTTTTGGTCACCAGATTTATTTCGGACGCAGAGACGTAAAAATGATGTTATAAAGAATATCTAACTGCGGAAATTCTTCCACAACTCGCAAATTTTCTAATAACACGACCGCAGGAGTTGAATGCGAGTCAGTTACGTGACACTACTATTTTATATCGATAATTTATTACGTTTGGCTCACCTAGTTTTACCGAAATGGGAATGAAATGAGATTTTTCGTTAAATATTTATTTACACCTTCCCCATTTTTTTCTTTCTAAATATTTTATACCGTTAGCCGTTTATCAGCGATTATCTGTGTGTTTACTTTTAAATTACTTGATACATTTTTATGCAATTTTAATATATTGTAAGGATAGTAGACTAAATTCGATCTGTAAGAATCCGGGTAACAGAAAAATAACAAACAACAGAAAGTCAG
>DWHP01006364.1:0-11450 GCA_018247895.1 Parnassius honrathi | reverse complement strand
TTAGTTGCTTGTCGAGCTGGTTACTGATGGGCCCTAACCGGGTCGACTCAAGTCTGGGCAACTCTGGGCCGTAACAACCGTATATAAATATAATAATATTGAAACCGTACCGCATTTCAATCCGAATTGAATTTAATAGTGTAAAAAATTTTCAATCTAATGAACAGTATTTTTTAAATAAATTGATAGGAAACAAGGACACGGCACTATGAAACCGATTTTGTTTAAAGTATTAAAGTTACAGCCTATATGGGAAGTATATAGGCTGGACACAGGCTTCCTCTCGTTTCTGAGAGGGTTATAGGGCAAGGAAGTGTCCGCCACGCTGCTCCAATGCGTGTTGGCGAACTTCACATGTCTTCGAATTTTTTTTTCTTATTTCTTAGACATGCAGGTTTACTCACGATGTTTTCCTTCACCGCCGAGCACGTAATAAATCAGCACTTCAAATTGCAATTAACAATTTCATTGGTGCCGGCGGGGATTGAACCCGGTTTGCTCTCGTACTGTGAAATTTACAGCGAGCGCTAACCGTCTGAGCTACCACGGCTCTTTTTTTATTTCTTTATTTCCACGGATTTTGTTTATTTCTTTGTAAATTAGTTCAGCTACTTAGCAGTTTATGTGTCCTTTTTTAAAAAAACAACGAAAACTTTCATCCATTTGACGGGTTAGTAAGCTGAAGTAGCAATGGGTTGGCCATATAGCTCGCAAAACCGATAGCTGATGAAAGGTTCTCGAGTGGCAGCCTCGTACCGACAGGCAAAGTGTAGGGTATCCCCTACTAGATGGAGTGACGACCTAATAAGACATGCAGAATACCGACGGATGCAGGGTGCTCAGAACCGTGCTTTGTAACATTCCTTGGGGAGGCCTATGTTCAACAATGAACTTGTGAATATTATGATGATAGTTTTACTTTTTTGTGAACTTGATCAATAGTATTCTTTTGGAATCCTAAAGCACTGTGGTTATGATTCTATCAGCCGATGCGGTGGCTTTGAACTTTTTGGAGGGATCTGATCCCTTTTCATGTCATTACATAGGCTCTTGTTTACTCTCAGCGTCATAGTGATAAAACCACGTTTCATCTCTCATAACTATTTTAATGAAAACACTTGTAGGGTCGTCACCACACAGTTACATATATATACAGTTTCACATTAAGTACTCCCTACAACAGTCAACCCACGACTGCTTTTGAAGCGTGGTGAGCATTCGCAACACTCTTTTTGGACTGATTGCTGTGAGGTTGTGATAGTCGTGACATATGGTGCATATAGGTGGTTATTTTTGCTAACATCTTAATTCTCGTGCATACTTTAATACAAGTTTTGCAATCAGTTTCACGTTTTGCTCTGTAGCCGTTGTGGTCGGTCCACCCTGGCGGGGGTCATCATCGATACTTTCCCTGCCACTTTTGAATTCACTTAAGCACTTCTGTACGGTTGATATATAAGGAGCAGAGTCTTGGTAAACGGCTGTTTTCTTCATAGATGTTTTTTTAGTTTTTCCTTATTAGTGAGTAATTCAATCACCGCATGGTGTTCGATTTTTTTCAACATTGTCGACTCAATCATTTCCGTCATCTACGACCGAAGGTACATAAAAGTAATGAAGTTATCAAGACGAAATTTCATGTAAATACCCTCAGGTGGTGTATTTTTTATAATTACCCACATTTTAGCAAATTACCCTAATACCCAAAACTCTATACTCTTATTATATGAATTTATTTTTCTTTAAAAATCTACTCAACGCTTTCCTTGGAACTCAATTAATTGCTGTCATACTTCCTGTCCTTTCTTGTGTCTATTCTACTTGCGTACAACTGTTATCTTCTTGTTTCTATTTATTTATACTTTTATGTTACTTAAGTATATAATTTATTTACACATTCCTTGTACTCAACAGTTCCTTGCTTTATAAAGTTGTCTGAAAGAAATTGCTTCCAGAACGATAAGAACGCATATTGTAACTTCTGTCGCAACTCTAATTGAGCATAGTGCTCAACAACATCAACACATAACACTCTTCACATTTTTTAAATTTATTCCAATAAAATAAAAGTTACGTTCCTCAAATGCATTCTTTTTCTTTTATATTATTTCTGAATGTGGCACCGATATTACGTAGAGACGGCTTACCGTGAGCCTAAATTATGTTTTTTTGCCGTTAAATTAAACAAATGTCGTACGTTTATCATTTTTATGGCGTAAATAAACCGCATGTGCCACAGAAAATCATTCAACGTCTAACTTGAAAGAGTAGAGTTATAGACATCTTTATATATATTTATAAATAGTATGGGTGACAAATGGGCAAATACAATCCACTTAATGGTAGATGGATGCTGTGGCCCATAAATGTCTAGATCTATCTTCAATAAAAATCAAAATACAAATGCTTTGTCAATCCTTTAGACTAAGATGGAATGCCCCTTTTCCAGTAAAAGCCTAGAGCTGCTATTAAACGCTAGTGTTCTATAAGAGCGTGTTCATTCTCCTGTAAATCCGACTCATTCATGCTCCAACCATAATATAGCTGCAGGGTGGCTCTACCACGTATAAGAAGAAAATTCTATATAAGTAAGAATTGTAGTTAAGCTGATAGATTAAGCTTCAAAATACGTAAAAACTGACTTCAAACAATTAAAAGGATGTTTACTCGTATCGTATCAATAAGATTAGGATGATAAACGAGCACACAGTCCACTTGATGGTAAATGAATTCTGAGGCCCATAGGAATCTACATTTATCGCCCACTACATTTAAAAATGCTGATGCGTCTCGCTTGAGGACTAAGATAGAATGCCCCGTATTTCGTGAAAAAGGGTCTCCGGTTCTCTCGCCTTAAGAAACACAGTAGCTTGGAGCTGTTACTTAACGTTGGTATGATCTAGGAGAGTTTTTTTCCCCCAGTTGAGCCGACCCAACCCTCCTGCACCAATAACATAGCTGCAGTTTTTACGTTGTAGAATAAGAATTTGATGATTTTCACTTGAATCTCATCATCAGATCTTTACCTAATGCGTCTAGTAATATGTGGGACCACACTGGAAGTATCCTTTTTATTACAAAAAGAAACATAGAAATCAGATAACGTGGTAAAGACACTATCCTTAAACATATTTAAAAATATTCCGACGAAACACCTCTTCCTGTTTCTGAAGTCGGTTGTAAATATGTAAATCGCCAAAATTACGATGTAGCAATTTTATTCTCTCAACCAATAAGTGCTAAATATAAAAATTGTTGCCCGAGTAGACTTTGAATGTAACCGAATGCAGTTGAAAGCACTTTGCTGCTGACCAAGGGATGTTATGTATCTGGTACAGATAAAGAGAAAAGTGTTCGGCCGGAAACTTTTAATAAATTTTAGATAATTGAGGGTTCGACTCTATGCTTACCAATCCACCTACCTTATGTGTTTTATACTAAAAAACCTTTAAAGTATATAATACAACAGTTACCTCATTTTCTTTAATCATGAACATACGCCTCGCATAAGGAATGTCACGAAGCACAGTTCTGAGCCATCTGTATTCATATCTAGCATGTGCTATGGAACCGTTCTTGAGGTCTATATGCAGTAGTAAATAAAAAGAATGATAAATAATATTACACATTATGGCACTCACAAAACATTTGTAAACAACCCAATGTGGATTACTTTTATTAATTATCCTCACATCACTCCGTCTCGTTATAGAGATAGACTCAACACAGGTTTCCTGCGTAGATTATCATAAGCAATTTTAATGTTATATTTTGTTATACTAGCTGGCACCCGGCGCATTGCTGCCGAAAAAGAAACAATTGTGGAAATATCGTTTTAAATTTGGAAGAGTAGTATTGCTTAAGTAGGAATGATAATATATTAATTGAAGTTAATTGATTATAATTTTGAAATAAATTTGTCAGAGTGATACGCGCGCCATCTACTGTAATTTTATTATACTACGCTTGTAATATTTGCGCAGGGTACCAGCAATAAGTTGATAAAGATATACCGTAACTATTTGAACGTTATGGCAGCGCATAAAATACTAACAAACGAATATAATTTTCATGTATTAGATGTCTTGTGTCGCGTACAATGTTACACGACGACGCTCTCGCGCAGTTGGAAATGATACAGAAGGTGTACATACCTTCTGTACCGATTAGATCAATTAAGTTTTATATACTAAAGTGTGAGAAAATGTTCAAGAGTCTTTTGCCCTGCATTGGGATACAGCAGGCTGAAAAAAATGAACAAATATTTCTTGTTTGTAATTTGTGTCACTGTATCTTGGTAAGTTGCCACTCAAGAACCTTTCTTCTACATCGGTTGTCGATTTTGATGAATAATAATTGGTGGATTCTATGCCTTGGTTACTAGTATTCTAATCTCTTAATAGCCTAGGATAAGAGTCCACAATTTCGGAGTCAGGTGTCAGTAAATTTAACACGTAATTTTCATGTAGCTAAATCAAAACTTCTGAAACACTTTCTTTCACGACTGTACGTCTAAGTATGTAAATCCCTTATTCATGAGGTCTATTGTGAGCGACGTGTTTCTCTATTTCTTCCTATAGAACATTACAGAACAAAACGTAACCGAAAGCGTCCTCAAGTTTCTTTATATACTACGTCCCTTTATTCAGAATAAAACTACTATAAAGAAATACGAAGCTAGTTGCAGGTGGGAATTAAGAAGTCGGAAATTTCCGAAATTTCTTTCAATTTACACTTAAACACAGCGTATCCTGCGGATATTAATCGAGACTAAGATCGAGTTATAAAGTGGCAGAGCCACGCGTTAGCTATATTATGACACTAGCGCGAATGAATCGGCTCGACCGGAAAATGACAACGCTTTCACAAAATACTAGCGTAATATAGCTGATCAATGTTGCTGTGATTCGTATGGTGAGAGCAAAAAACTGGAGCCCCATTTTACTAGAAACGAGGCATTCCATTTTAGGCCACAGGACTAATAACGCATCTGCATTTTGATTCTTAATTGAGGATAGATGCAAATGCCTATGGAGTGCAGCATTTCCTTACCATCTCTGGTAGACTGTGTGCTCATTACCCTTATTCTATAAGAAAAGATCATGTTGCGGCAAAAAGGAAATTTGTTACTTATGTGTGTACCAGTGCGAAGTAAACTGCATGGCGTTCACTAACCTACCTGCGTCAGGTGATTACGATTTTTAAACCCCTTTTATTCACTTCGAATACCTAATAATTTAAAAGAGAAATTAGTCTAACGGTACAGTTTTTACTGCAAACGCAGGAAGTACTGGATTCGTATTCACCATTCGACTACTGTGGTGAAACTCTCTCCGCAAGCATTTTAAGCTACCTTAAAGAGTTGAGTGTTTCTTTATTTTTGCGGAAAAAAATTGTATGTGGTGGTAGTCCCACTACCCCACTTCAATTTAAAAAAATAAGCCTAGCACACATGAACATATACGTGCTCACACATGGGCACAGATACCCTTAGAGCATTAAAAAATACTAAAGGCCGCCAGTGCACCTGCAATTCCCCTGGTATTGCAGTTGCTCATGGGCGGCGGTAGTCACATGTCATCGGGTGATCTGCAAGCTCCATTGGCCCCTCTTCTATAAAAAAATTTAAAATGACAAGTATCAAGCGCTCTAAGCTTACAAGTGCTGGTGGAATACTTTAAATCTCTATTTACTTAAAAGATTAGTTCTCCTGAACGGCGTTGTTTTCAAAAGATGTTCCTACATCTTTTGAAAACAACGCCGTCTAAATAGCATCAATTAGTACTTACTCAGATATATTGTATATTTGTTACGTATATTTGTAACTGACAGAAAATTCTAACCGGCATTTAGTTCGTACTGTGTAACTTTTAAGATAAAAATAATAGTCTCGAATTAAATAAATACAATATTGACTGCAAAGTATGCAACATCAAATTGCGTCTGTAATTAAGTCATTTTAACCATTAAATGCCACATCAGTATCGTTTTAATCTTCAAGTTAAAACTATTTCGTTGATGAATTAGTGATAAATAGGCAACTTATTGGGTTGATGTATAAGTTATCGAAGAGGACACTTATCAATGGGTTATAGAAACGCGTTCTATTTCTTTTCTAATCTAAAATTTGTTAGTGGTAGAAATAACTAAATTAAAAGCAATACCTACCAAATTTTTTTCAAACTTCACATTTGGCTGTAATCGCATTGGTATTCAAAATAGAGAAACAAGAACTTCGTGCGGTTATTAAATATTTCTGTCTGAAAAACGTTTCTACAAAAAGTGTTTTTAAAGAACTACAGTCCACTATGACAGACAATGCTACATCTCTCAGAGGATCTCTACAGAGGCATACTAACGCGGTAGAACCGCCTGCAATGACGACCAGCACTCCTGGCGGCCAGCAACAGCCGCTACGCAAGAAAACGTTATAATCGACGAAATTGTAAAAATTGATCAACGTGTGTGAAAAATTGATCCGTCATTTAGATGAGATTCTAAAAAAATTGTTTGGAACAATTCAGTTTATTTTAAGCATACCTTAACTTTCAAAACGGTGGCCCACGCAGGGTTTCTCGAATATTAATAGAAGCCCAAAAGAAAGTTGACATTTCAAAGCTAAATTTTGCAATAATTGCAGAAGATTCAGAATCTTTCTACGCTCGTTTATAGCTATGTATGTAGATAAAACGTGAGACCGAATTTTCCTGCGCCTGATGCCTCTCTAGTCGTATTGGATTTCCGTACCATCGGACTATAAGTACTGCATAGATGTCTGGTCTCCGATAAGACTGTCTACTGTGACCAGAATTCGGCCTAGGGAAGGTACATTATTATTATATCAAAATAAATTACAATGCCGTATTTGCATGAAACACGGCAAATTATTCGTATTGCGTATACAAAGTTCTTATCACTCAGTTAAGTTTCAAAAGCCTTGGGAAGGGAAGGATTCGCAAACAATCCCTTTATTTGGTACAAAAGTTATTTCGTATTTACTTGTTCTAGTTAAACCACAGGTGGAAGCTTGGGGATTTATCTCAAGTTGGGCAAATAAGTAATGATCGGGTTTATTTACGCTTATTTATCTATGAGGATGTGGAATACCGCGAAACATTTTTGTAAGTTTAAAGGAGACGGTCCATTTCAGGCCCAGTCTATGTACACTACACCGTAAAAAAGCGAAAAATTCAGGTATTTTATTAAAAATACAATAAGAGATAAAATCCAACCAAATGACTTGTTAAAAAAATAAAAATGCAATCTCAATTTTTGATGATTTTACAAGATATGTCAAATGTCATGTCCGACATTCTTGAAATAATGTAGGTAGTCCGATATTTTTTTGTTTATTCCGAGCTTGTTCCTGTAGCTGTGAACCTGTGAATACGTTTATTGTGTTTCTTTTGGATTACTTTGGCGATTTGGTTTTTTTTTATTTGGACTTTGGATCTGTTACTACTTGTTTGACGCGGCTTTTGTTTTATAGACTTCATGATTTACGTGAGATTTTAATTTTTTTAATATCGGACATCTATACGTAATATCGGACATCGGTATGTAAAAAAAATATGTTTCCTTTAGTTATTAAACGCATTTGAATAACATGCTTCTGTGTGTAATTTGTTAACAATCAAAAAATAAATAATTATTTTCTCCATAAGTTATTAATATTATGTAATTATCTTTCAGTTCACCTGTTAAAACATATTGCATTGCTTAAAACGTGCTTCTCCAATAGAAGAAAATGAGCAATCAATATTACATTCCTTGAGATTTGGGTACAGAAATTATGACCGTTCTTAAAAATCTAGGTCAATTGCAACATGCGTTGCATAGCGTGCTTCTTCCCCAGTCGAGCCTACCCATTCATGCTACAAATTAATATACTACTTATATAGCTACAACATGGCATTATGTGAAATGATAGGTTAGGGTTTAATATTACAGATACCTGAAAGTGCAGTGGTACGTCGTCTTTGTTGGACAAAAACTCAACAAACGTTACGTAGACAAAGAGTTGCATATATACCATCACCTAATACAGTTGTATGTGTGTGGTGTCTTCGGTCACTAGCCAACACACGCAGGCACTCAATACCAGATGGCCCAGAACGAAATGAAATTATAGCTAGTATCCATCCTAGAGAGGTAATATTTTACGTATTTTCTAAGTCTATATGTACTGTTACGAGCTTAGGGTTCGTGACAATAAAAACTGCCGATTGAATAACCAAAATTATACTTTTATTACTGAACAACAATTAAAACTTAAATTGCACTAATAATTATTCACACTTAACACCTTTGTTCACTTTATTTCACTCCGAATGCCTCGCTCTTATCGCGAATTCAATACTGCACCGATCGCAGCTTGCAGCGGCTTTAAACACACCTTTTACACCGAAACATCCTGAATATTCCAGTAAATATGGGCGCCGACCGACAAGACGCAGAAAGTTCGAGTGTGGAGCTTCTAGAAAGCTTAATTCTTCTGTTCAATTCTAGATGGCGCTGTTGTTCGAAAGTTCAAGATTGACATTTTCTAGGAAGCCCTCCTTGCTCTGGTCCCCAGCACTAGATGGTGCTAGTGTCAAGTACCTGACGTCAACTTAGGCGCGCAATACTGCCCCCTCCTAAGACATACTCGTCCAGATCATTATCGGCCCCATAATAACGCGCCAGACGATCCACATGGACGATCTTAGGAGTCCCTCTTGGGCCTTTCTGTATCCGGTAGGTTAAATCGTTGATCCTGGTAACAATCCCGTACGAGCCGTCCCATTTAGCTTGAATCTTAGGAGACTTCCCTTAGCTGCGGAGTGGATTGTGCAACCACACTAGTGAACCTTTGTCGAATCCTTTGTTGTTCATTTTGCGGTCATACCGGGTTTTAATCTTTTTGGACATTTGTTTGCACGATTGTCTGATGTAAAATTTTATGTGGTGGTAGCGTTATGAAATTTTCAACCCCATTTCAATTACATATATGTAAAAAAATAAGCCTAGCACTCATGAACATATAGCCTAGCTCACACACAGGCACAAATACCCCTAGAGCATTATAAAGTACTAAAGGCCGGCAGTGCACCTGCAATTCCCCAGGTGTTGCAGTTGTTCATGGGCGGCGGTAGTCACATATCATCAGGTGAGCAACATGCTATACTGACCTCTCTTCTATAAAAAAATGATAACGACAAGTATCAAGCACCCTAAGATTACAAGTGCCGGTGGAATACTTCAAATCTCTATATACTTAAACGATTGGTTCGGGAACATCTTTCGAAAACAACGCTCTCTAAATAGCATCAATTAGTACTTATTTCAATATGTGTTGTATCTATTTCTGTTTTTTTTTATTTAAGGCACTTGCCACACTTTTTAACCACGGCATGGGCGTACCGAACGAAAATTCTAACTGGCATTTAATTCGTACTTTGTAACCTTTAAGATAAAAATAATAAAGTTTTGAAATAAATTGATACAGTATTTACTGCAATGTGTGTAACATCAAATTTCGTCTTTAAATTAGTCACTGTAATAATTAAATGCCACATTAGTACTTCGGCAACTCTTCATTTTAATCTTCATGTTAAAATCCTTTCGTTGATGAATTAGTGATAAATAAGCAACTTATTGGGTTGATGTATAAGTTATCGAAAGAGGACACTTATCAATGAGTTATAGAAATGCGTTCTATTTTTTTTTTCGAATCTTAAATTTGTTAGTAGCCAAGCCTTGAAAGTAACTAAATTAAAAACAATACCTACCTATTTTTTTCTTAAACTTCGCATTTGGCGGGAATTGGATTAGTATTCAAAATAGAGAAACAAGAATTTCGTGCGGTTATTAAATATTTCTGCCTGAAAAACGTTTCTACAAAAAGTGTTTTTGAAGAACTACGGTCTACTATAACAGACAATGCTCCGTTTTATTTTACAGTGGCATACTGCTGCGCTGGATATAAGTGTGGTAGAACCGCCTGCAATGACGACCAGCACTCCTGGCGGCAAGCAACAGCCGCTACGCAAGAAAACGTTAAAATCGACAAAATTGTAAAAATTGACCAAGGTATGTGAAAAATTGATTCGTCATTTAGATGAGATTCTAAAAAAATTGTTTGGAACAATTCAGTTTATTTCAAGCATACCTTAACATTCAAAACGTGGGCTCCGCGCTGGATTCCTCAAATGTTAACAGAAGCCCAAAATAAAGCAAGAGTTGACATTTCAAAGCTAAACTTTGCAATCATTGCAGAAGGTTCAGAATCTGTTTACGCTCGTTTCGTAACCGCAGATAAAACGTGATTCTGAATTTATTTTTAAAGATACTGATGATATGCCAACATCACATCCGATGTTTAAACCACATCGATTATTTGTCGATTGATCAACATCGATCGATGATTGAAAAAGGTTTATCGACCAGTATCCGTCGATCAGCCAATGCTATCACACCAATCGATTGACATCGATTGACGTCGATCAGCCAACGCTATCACACCAATCGATTAACGTCGATCAGCCAACGCTATCACACCAATCGATTGACATGGATCGACGTCGATCAACGTCGATCAACGATATCGATAGACGATCGATCGATTGCTGTAGTGACACCCTAATGTAGTGTATTTTAAATACATAAAAAAATTGGTTACATAATCAATACAGTACACAATAAATTTGTGATTACATGTCGGGGATTGGCTCCAGACACGCAGTCTAATAGAGTCAGGACAACACTGATTACTTCATTCTTACACCTTTTTACATGTTCTCATAGTATTAACAGGTTAAAGTTTTATAAAGAAACTACGCTCGAGTAATTTTATAGCTGAAAGATATCTGGCAGTGCTACTTATCCACCCATCTGCTTGTCTGCAGTGAGCTACTGCGGTATTTTCTAGATAAAAACCGAAGTTACAAACTAACTTACAGTCTACCTACCTTACTCCTGTGACTGCCTCGTTGATCTAGTGGTTGTAGTGGCACGACAGTTGATCGTGAGGTCCCGGGTTGGTACCCGAGTCGGGCTAAAAAATCAGTCTATTGACTTTTTCCGTCTACAAATTCTCAGTAGCTGCCCGAAGTCAGGAAGATGGCGGTGTCTCACTCAATGCCTCGGATAGCACGTAAAGCCGTTGGTCCTGCGCCTGATCTGTCTTCGGCGTATCGGTTTACCGTCCCATTGGACTATGAGAATGAGGGAATAGAGAGTGCACCTGTACTTGCGCATCTACTCGGACACTATAATTTTGTCCAGCGCCGATGGCTAGTCTCCGTAGAGGCTGGCCACCGTGACTGAAATCCGGTCTGGAAGACGTTATTACAATAGTCCACTGACACCTGTTGCAAACATCATTGGAAAAAACACCACGTCAAGCAAGTTTTGCATGACAACAAGCTTCGGGTCCCGCGCCTGCGTCACAGTGAACGAGTGAAGCCGGC
>DWHP01006363.1:0-11450 GCA_018247895.1 Parnassius honrathi | reverse complement strand
GCAGAGAAATCCCGAGCATAGCCCTCTCCATAGCTCGCTGAGCGACTTTGAGCGTCCTCATACGGCCAGCAGTGAAGAAGTCCTCCACTGCTGGCCGATATACTTCACGATAGTTAAATTAACACAACCGCTAGTTTGCTTGCGACTGCGAATGCAGTTTATTTAATTTTTACGACGGCGTCACGTAATAAAACCATAGTCTGCCGTTATCGTCGCTCGACGGAAGATTGTTTTACTTGGAACTTTGCCATAACGACATAAGGAAGTACGAAGTATAAATATATTTTGCATACCACTTATCATAGAATGGGACTTTTCGAAACTATGCTGGTATGATGTCCAGTATATTTAAAAAACAGAACGCGCTTCAGGAACTTCTTTGGAAGCGTAATAGTAAGCTATTTTAAAATAAAATCTTAACTAATAGATTAGATTAATTTACTGTTCTTTCTTTTTTATATACTTTCATAACTTTTTTTTCTGCGAGTCTGAGTCTTTTGTGACGTATAGAACAGATTAACTTTTTATACAAACATGGCTGATAAACGAGCTGAAGGTAAATCTAATAGTAAGCTAGTCTACCTGATGGTAATTAGTACATTTACCTTAGAAAAAATGTTGAACCTCAAATGCGTTGACTCGTCTGAGGATTAAGATGGAACGTTACAAAAAAAAGGTGTTTCTGGTTCCCGTCATTCACGATACGAGATACACTAGTATTATGCTGCTATTTTACGCTTGTATTCTGTGAGAGCGTGTTCGTTTCATGGTCGAGCCGACCATTCGTGCTAGTCATAAGACACGTGCAATATAACTCCATCAGGTATAAAATATTTTGTATTTTTCAACTGTAACCCGTTTCGTATGTAACTAAAATTTTTCTGCATCTCGTGTTCCTTAGAACAAAAATGTTAACACAAAAAATGCCACTAGCTATATCCTTATGCTGTAGACTTTGAAACCATCAAACTGATTTTCATGAAATTTTTAATGTGTGTTTGAATGGTACCCTAGATAGTTTATATTTGCATTTGGACCTAGTAGGTGGCACTGTTGATGAGATTCAGAAATCACTCGCACTCAACCGGGTCGGATCGCTACTTTTCGATAAGACGAAATGATCAAAATAATGGCGACATTATTCCACATACATGTCCCTAATCCTTTCTTACTTTGTTTAAGCATGTAAGATGTACATTGTATATATGTCCATGCCGGGTTGCTAACGGAACTTTTTCATTTTATCCTATCCTATTAAATATTATGGAGCAGTCAATTTTTATAATATATAGTTCTCCCCATCGATTTCGATGACGGCGACCCTAGGAACTGTGGATTTTGTCTATCATGTGCTCCTATATGGCTCGCTAGACCGAACTTGGTCTTAAATACCCTTTGGCATGTATGACAGAAGAGTTGGCCAGACGAGTTGTAAGTATACGCGTAGGAGAGCTTAGGTCTCTCTTTGCGCAATTTCCGTTTCAAATCTAGAGTTTGAGGCGGCTTTCCTCAAATAATTTCATTCCTTTAAAAGATGGTTGATCGCCAAGATGACCTTTTTACAGCAAGCTGCTCCCAACACTCAGGGTTTATACCCCAAGCATTTAGGAGTCTTTTGAAAACTTCCTTATAGCGTAAATGATGACCACCGTACTTTCGCTTACCTTCTGCCATCACTGAGTAAAAGACGTTAGGTAAACGGCGGTCGTCCATATTAAGGACGTGTCCACACCACCTGAGCTAACGTCGCATTTAGAGAGCTTCAATGCCGAACATTCCAGAAAGACGCAAAACCTCAGAATTAGGAACATGGTTCTGCCACTTGATCTTTAGGATAAATCTTAGACATCTTAGGTGGTAAGTGTCAAGTTTTTTAATATCTGTTTTGTAAAGGCACCATGTCTCTGCGCCATATAAAAAGGTTGGAATTATTAGTGCCTTATAGACGTTAGTCTTCGTTTCTAGCTTGAGATCGTGGGACCTCCAGACACACGATTAGTCAGTCTCCCGAAATTGGCAGCGGCGTTCGCAACGCGTGACGTTATCTCCGAAGCTAAGGTATTTTCAGGACGGAAATTGCTAAAATTTTTTATAATACTGACGGAACAAAATTAGTTTTTTTACCGATTATACCTTGTTTAATTAACTTACATATTCCCGATGTTCCAAGTACTTTGCAGCACCCATGGTCGTCGGAACACGATCGCCCCCACATTACATCGGATTACCGTTACCGTTATAGCCTATTCAAGTTCCCTGCTGAACAATGCCCTCCCCCATAGATTGCCCCACCGGGGGGTGGGATGTATTTGTCAAAGTTAGCGGGGATATTGGCCAAGCGAGTTGGCAACCACAGCTTTTCAATTTTTAGTCGGTATTGGGAAGACTCTGCTGCTCGTCTTCTGATTTATTTCTCTCTGTCGCCTCTTATGCCACCCACAGGAAGATATATGGTAGTGGAAAGTATAATTACACCGCTACTGCACGGTACACATCATCTACATCAGATTTGATACCACACATAGCACAAATCCTCGTAAATGAACACCGATTCCTAACAAAGACGACCAGAAACTGGCGGAAGCGTTAAAGGTGCGCAACGACGAACAGCGATCGTCAATTGGGTAAGCGATGATGTACAAGTGAGCACAAGCGTGATGATTAAATTATATCGTTCCTATAAAAATGGAGGCCCATGTTCAGCAATGAACTCTTACGAGCTAGTAATGAAGAGGAAAAACAAGGAAAATGGGCTTCAACTCTGATTTCAGCTCAGACAACGCGAGCGCGAGACAGCGGACTCTACCTTGTTTCAAAAATCTGCCAGAAATGAAAGAAGGCTTGAACCTAGCACTAAGACGTAGTTTTTATAGAACATGAATGATAAATGAACTCACAATCTACTTTATAATAAGTGGAAGCTTTGGCCACAGACATATTATACATAGACATCGTATATCTACCCTCGATTAAGATTCAAAAAACAAAATGCGTTGTCACCTGAGGACTAAGATGAAAAGGCTCACTTCCAGTGAATAGGGCCTCCCGTTCTCTACAACCACCATACGAAACTCAGAAGCATTAGGCTGCTATTTAACACTAAGATTCTGTGAGTCAGGAACGAGCCAAATTATTCGTGCAAAAACCATAATATAGTTGCAGCACGGCTCTACTACGTATATAAAACATACGTATTACGTTTCAGTGTACGTATTCTTTTTTTAATGTAACAACATACGTAGAAGTCGAGAATAATGCGCTGTGAAAATAAATGGTGCCGCCATTGTACTGTAACGTGATTGTCGCTTGCACACCACGGCGAATCAGAGCTGATTCGTGCAAACGTGTGCACTATTCAACAACCGTCGCGGCTTCGGATTGCTAAATTCGGGTACGGCGTGATATTACCAGATCATTTGCTTCAGTCTGCACAGATTGTACTGTGACAAAATTGTAAATGGTGTAGCTGGGTATAATCTCGTGTAGTTGCTTAACATGGGAATATGGAAACGTACGTAATAACGAGAGAAAAAAATATCAGTTTTTATTTTCTATAATATATATTTTTAATTTATTCTTCCCATTTTCTTGTTTTTTACCGAATAAGGGTGACAAACGAGTCCACAGTCCACTGGTTCTTTTCTTAGTAAGCATTATGCTGTGTAAAACTCTATTACTAACAAATAGAATATATATAGAACCTCTACCGAGGAAGCGTGTAGGTTTATTAACCACAGCATTCACTTACTGTGGTGGACTGTTCACCCTTACTGATGTTAAATAAGACAAGATATCGCAATTTTAGATTTGTCGCACATTCGATGTCAGCGGTTTGATTAATTTGATCATATATGATTTTTGACTGGCGTTTTAACTTCCCGCTATGAAAATCAATGATTTTCAGAATCGGGAATTCCTTGGTTTCATCCACTTTTTGAAAATCGAGGTTTCATCAGATCTCGACGTTCTGAGGTCCAAAGAAACTATTCTGACTATTGCTACGAGGATGTCACTATGCCTCAAACTTAGATTGTCAATACAGTTTCAACCGATTTTGAGAAATCTAAAAAAAAATTATTAAATAATGTTTTTTCCTTGGAATAATTTTTAAACAAATGCAACGATCAGTTCCAGAATGTAATCAGCTCCTAAACATGAAAAACGACGTCGATTGCTGTGAACCGCTTCAAAATCGGTTGATGCATTGAAGAGAATTCGATGATGAAAAATCTTGAAAAATGTGTTTTTTTTTTCACAAAGTTATGAATATAATATAATATAGCATAATCATTTTTGATAATAGATTTTATTATTATCAATTGCCACCAATTACATCAAAATCAGTTGATCCGTTCGAAAGTTAGCATTATCAAAAAAATTCAAAAAAAGTGTTTTTATTAATAACTTAAAAATTTCTGCTCGGATCATTTTTGTAATGTAATGTATTATCTATTAGCTCGTAAAGATATTTGTCTAGCATTTTGAAATCGAACATAGCGGGGAGATAAACAGATGATAGATGACACTTTATTGCACGCCAAAAAAATATTACCAAAAAAAGGAGAGAAAGAAATGTGGTACAATGGGCGGTCGTATCGCTTATCGTTCCAGGAATGACCTGCAGGATCAATTGATTTTCAAATTTTTTTATTAAAAGTTGAGTTAAAGTTAAGCCTATATATATCTCACTGCTGGGCACCGGCCTCCCCTCATTTCTGAGAGGATTTTAGGGTAAGGAAGTGTCCGCTGCGCTGCCCCAATGCGTGTTGGCGAACTTTACATGTCTTGGAAAAAATATTTTTATTTCTCAGACATGCCGGTTTCCTCACGATGTTTTCCTTCACCGCAGAGCACGTGGTAAATTAGCTTTTAAATTAGCTATTAACAATTTAATTAGTGCCGGCGGGGATCGAACCTGGTTCGCTCACGTGCTGTAAAATTTACAGCGAGCGCTAGTCATCTAAGCTACCACGGCTCTTCGTTTTTTTATTGGGTTCACAGCATTAGAAGGGATTTTGAATTAAATATTTCACTAAATAGAAATGAACCAAAAAGTAAAACGTTGTTACCGTTTTAACCGTGGAATTACAAATAAGAAGGGCATCGTTTAGCCTCGCAATACACTTTTTTTATAGGAAGAGAGGGCAAACGGGCATGCGGCTAACCTGATGGTAAGTAACTACCGCCGCCCACGATCAACCGCAACACCAGGGGAATTGCAGGTGCGTTGCCGGCCCTTTAGAAAGGAGCATCCTCTTTTCTTGAAGGTTCCTAAACCGTATTGGTCCGGAAATATCGTCAGTGGTAAACAATTTCACTGAGAAGTGGTACAAGGAAGAAAACTCCTAGTAAAACCGGGAGGGAAAAGAAAGGAAAAATTAGGAAAGGACCGCTGAGCATCAAGATGGTGAAGACGGTATCGTGAATTTTGACGCGATGTGCGTTCGTGCAATTTTGTGGCTGGCATTTTAGGCTTACAGGTTTTATCAGAATATTTTTTCAAAACAGAACGCAAGATGGGTCAGCAAAGCGGTAAACTCAGGTTACTTGCGTATTATGAGAATACAGAATATTAAAAAGGCACCTAATGCCCACAGAAGCTGAACTCTCAAGGGCTATGTCACTTTATGTGGTTTACAATTTTTCGTATTTTTTTTTCACTTTTCTTTTTCTGTCACAATATTTGAAACAGTTAGAAATTATTATTAATAGAAAAGATACCTTATTTCATTTTTATTGAGCATAAGTATTTTCAGATTAGATTGGTTAACGGGATTACTAGCAAGTATATGGCGTTACTAATATACTTTAAAAAAATTAACAAACAACATTTTAAAATATACTTTACATTTCGAAGAAAATATTTTAAGATTCATGTTCTGCAACGAAGTTTCGTTAACTACTTTTTCGTTCGTCTCTGTACAGACACAACACTGAACACAGTGTAATATGCAACCTGCAGACCGGAGCGAGCAGGCCAAAGGTGACTTTGTATCTGCAGGCACGTGAGCGAGTTGCTTAACGTTCCTCTACACTCGTTTGAATTCCAGCGTCGTTCGCACTACGTACAACATTATTAGAGCTTTGCGCAGTGTCGTCACCGCTCGCCGTCTAAGTTACCCTGCTTTAAATGAATTGCACCAAAATCATGACTTTACAAGATTTACGCTCTCATATGTACATGTAAAGGAATCATAATTAGGCTTTTTAATTTCAGGGCACTAAAATTTAGGATTGTTTTGGTTTAACCAAATAATGTATAAAGGAGGCGAAGAGTGACATAATATTTTATTTTTCAATTAATTAATTAGACGGCTCCGCGTCGCAACTGAGAAATGGAGTTGTAGCGCCGGAGGGCGCGGGTTTGAGTTTCGAATTTGTAGGCCATACAAATACGGAATAAGTATTTGTATGGCCTACAAATAATTGTTCCAGGTCTGAATGTCTGTCCTTGTGCAATTTATATTTGTAAACTACTTACACGATACAGGAGAAAATCCTAGTGCAGGGGTAACGGTTTTTTAAAGAAAATAAAAAGAGAAAAAAAGTTAAGTGTTTGCTGGGAATACCCCGCAGAAGTAAAAAAAAAAACTTTTGGCAATACATACATAAATGTTCAAACAGAATTTCGTATATTATATGACAGTAAAAATAAAATGTAATAAAACATTAAATTAAACTAGCCTAGGCGTAATATTACTACTTTAATTCATTCAACTCTATAACCCTGGTATGAAGTTTGCTAAATTCACAGATTATATTTCGGGTTCAAAATAAAAAAATTAAGTAAGATTTAGTTCAGTCGGAATTAAAGTGTCAGAAGTGGTCGGTGGACGATGGCAGTGGCAGGCGCGACGTGGCGGCGTCAGCGGAGGCGTGCCCCGGCGGGCCAATGGCGCGCCCCCGCCGCCGTTCCGCCCGCGCGCTCTACACCCAGCTTGCCAGTAGGTTTGTGTCCTTTTGGCTGACCGCATGACTCCGTATCTCGCTTTGACGCCGTACTCGTTGTAAACTGTGTACGAGCATCACGCGCTTCGACTCTCCCCGACGCTGGCTTCCGCCAGATCCGCTTCGATCTTCGGTTGCCGGACGCACCGGAGCTTGTGAAACGACAGTTGGAAAACTATCCGCGACCTCTCGCAAGTGGTACTGCGAAGACTGAGTGCCAGTGGCGTGCAGCGCGGCGAGTGTCAGGTACAGTGTCCACGCCGCCGACCACTTCCCCCGCACACCACTCGCCGTTATCGCCCGCGCCTCGCCGCCTCCTCAGAGACCGGCACGCATTAACCTAAGCAGTGGTTCATCTCGTATGCTTAAATCCATCTGCATTTTAATGACATCGACACTCCCACCTCATTTTGTATTATAATAAACTTTATTTTCTTAAAAGCACTGATATGTTGTATTTATTTTGTTGTATATTTTTAATCTGCTGTTAAAACTGTTAATTACATAATGACTCATCATTGTCGATTGTGTCTACATTGCGCAAAAAATTTATAAAAATTCGCTATATTTACTTGAAATACATTTTACAATTTAAGAACCTGAACAATGAAAGCGAAGGTTGCCGCGAATAAAGCTCATACACATTCAACACGCTTACCAACATAACGTTACCCCGGATCTCCGAAAATCCAATCGCATTAAAACGCTGGAAAAAATAAAAGGGTAGCAAAAGATACAAGATTCCCCGAATAAACATAACAATTTCCGCTTCATCGCCTCTGAACGCGGCCAGACAAATTAAAGAACATTTTTCCCGGCGTGCTCTCGCTCCCACTTAAAGCCTCTACCGGCTCCATAAAACTTAACTACACGCCGTAACCGCGACTAATTATTAGGGTGGGTTTACATAACATATTTATGAGCTTGAGATTTAACGCCAACGAGCCGGTCTCGGGTGGTCTGTTATCGTACTATTAAAAAGTTGTCCTCCGTAGACCAGTAAATAACATAATATGACTCGCCGCTCGGCTTTGACGACTCACAGTGTAAATTGTAGAATAGCAAGGCGAACGCAAACATTAGTTATTTTCTGTTAAAATAATAAATATTATTACTATTTTTTTTTTATAGAATAAGGGTGACAAACGTTGGTTTGTAACAGAGTTCATCCGATCGTATAAGAAATGCAAATGCATTATCACCCCTTAAAACTAAGATGGAACGCGACATTTGAAGTAAAAAGGGTCTCCAGTTCTCTACAAGCATCATACGAAACAACGGTATTAAGCTGTTATTTTACACTGGTGTTCTGTGAGCGCGGTGTTGTTCCCTGGTTGAGCCAACCCACTCGTGCTAAAACCGTAATATATCTGCCGAATGTCTCTTTCACGTTTATTAATACACTTGTACTACTGAGTTTTTCTCGAGAAGTGCAATGTTTCGATACATAAGTTATACAATTAATTGATTTATTCATAATCAACAGTCATGGTAGCTCAGAGCCTAAGCGTCCCCGGGTTCGATCCGAGCCGACAACAACGAAGTTCTCCTTGAATGAAGTTATAATCGATGTTTTAAATATTTATTTAAATACGTTCTCGGCAGTAAAGAAAATTAATCATGAGAAATCCTCCGCCTAAACGCACTGGATAGCGGCTGTTGAGTAATTGCTTATTTTGCTTCATTTTTTGAAGTGAAAACTTCTTTAGCGGCGTTGTACACTTTTTTCTAATGGGTAAAAAATGTTAAACTCGCCTCAGATCACGTGTCCTGATCGATAATTTGTAAGACGGACGGGGAGAAAGACAGCCGACGCGGCGTAGGAGAGGAAGTATCCCCTTCTCTTTCTACGTCGCAGCGAAAATGTATGCCTGCGCTTGATTTCTGAGAGATGAACTTTTTAATGTAATATAAATTGTCATGTTTGTGTACGATAGCGCAATAAATAAAAATTGTATTTTACCACATAAATGATAGTACCTTTATACTGATAATTAAAGCAACTCGTGCAAAATTATTCCCTAACCATTCCAAAATATCAAAAATACACAACGTTAATACTCAAGTTTTCACTTCAGCCGGCACTACCGGAGTGCAACCCGTCGTTTTTTATATAGGATAAGGATGACAAACAAGCACACAGTCCACCTGATGGTAGGTAGCTGATGTGGACCATAGACATCTACATCTACTATCGATTACTAATCAAAATGCAGATGCGTTGTCGGAGTGAGGAATAAGATGGTATGCCTCGTTTTCAGTAAAAAGGGTCTACGGCTCTCTAAACTCGTCACATGAAACACAGCAACGTTAAGCTGCTATTTTACGCTGGTATTCTGTGAGAGCATAATCCTCCCACGGTTGAGCCGATGCATTTGTGCTAAAACTATTTGACTAATATAACTGCAGCATAGTTTCACCATTTAAGACCGCCTTTTGTATTCTTTTATATTAAGGAACGCAATAAAGAATAAATAAATAAAACGAACGTAATGTTAACGGCGGTTGGTATGGTAAAATAACGTTCGCATCCCTAATCAGCCTTTGTAAGTCCCCCTCTGAGTATTAGCTTTTCAACGCAAGCTGGTGGAACCTTGCATGTTTTACATGGAAAATTTGCCCGTATTAACTAGTCAATATAGTTCGTTTTCCGCTGTATTTTTTCCAAGACAATATTTTACTATTACCTTTTTATTAAATATTCATAAATGTTATGCATCTTAATGCAAAGTACTATCCTAATGCTTTCGTAAGTAATGGCAAGACAAAAATAACATCTTCATGACCAGTTTCTATGTTTCATGCAAAATAAGTTATTGGGTACATTTGAAACCATTAATAACGACCCATTTACGAAAATAAAGGTGTATTTACACTTAAAAGTTTTGTGATCTTTAAAAGACCTGACTTTGTATAGGTTAGCAATGAGTTACACATAACAGTTTTCATTCGTTTATTACAGCTTATTAAGGTTCGCGACTAAAGTGGCCACCCCATATATGGTCTCTCATAAGGGCGATATTAACTATAGCTGCCACGCTTATTTATTGCTTATTAATGTTGGCAACCGCAATTTTATAATTGGTGTTCTTTAAAGGGAGTTATTTCCGCCCATTTCCCGTTTCAGTAAAATTAAATAAAAAAAGAACCAATAGAACCGGTTCACAGTAGACGATACGCGTAACACAAAGAAATAAAAATATAATCAAGTGTTGAACCTCCTTATTTTTTTTGATGTTGGTCATAAACGTTGTTATTATTAATTTGGCAATGAAAAGGCATCTACTTTAATCGATACTGATACATTTACACAATACAACGAGATCACGATCCTCAACAGAGCTACACAATCGGACTTTCCCAAAAACAATTTAAAGACATTGTAATTTAAATTTAATTTATGCGATTTAATTTAATGTAAGTATAAAAATTCATTGATTTGTTTAATAATGAGAAATAGCGATTTAATATATTATTACGCATAATAATTTTCGCAAACTGTAAACGTGTGGAGTAATTGTTCTCACCTAACTTTTTTAAGCGAACAAATATTGTTATTAATACTAGCGATCCGCCACGGCTTCACACGGGTGATTTCTGGAACTTGACAACAGCGCCATCTACCGAGTCCTAATGTGAATATAAACCATCTAAGGATGTATGGGACAAACAGACAAAAAAAATCATCAAAATTGGTTAGATGGTTTCAAAGTATATAATGGAGATAGGTAGAAACCATTTTTGTGCTTTATATAGATAGATTAAATCCGACACTTGTATATAAATAAGTACTGCAATAGTTGCAATTCGAGGAGGATTACATGTTGACATCGTTTGATTTCAAGTAGCTGGTTTCGATAATAAGACATTATTTTTAACAGGTATTGTTGTATTGTGTCCGTAAGGATGACACCGGCCTCATTGTTCGACTTTCGTCGAATTGACACTTCCTACTAGTAAATAGGGTTGTCAATTACGTATTAATAAATAATAATGTCCGATTTTTAATCTTAACGGACACCAGCCATCGGCGTAGGACAGCATTATAGTGCCCACAGGTGCACTCTCTATTCCCTCACTCTCATACTCCGATGGGACTGTAATCCGACACAACTGGAGGGAGATCGAGTGCAGGACCTCCGTCTTTACGTACTTTCTAAAGCACGGGGGTGAAAATATCGCCATCTTCCCGACTCCGAACTTCTACCAAGAATTTCTTGACAAAAAACCCGGTAACTAATTTTGATCCGATCCAGGTTCGAACCCAGGACGTCATAATTGTTAACACAGCGAGCTAACAGCGGTTACGACTACAAGACCATCGATGCAATGTATTCAGTAGATGTTCGTGAGGTGAATAATCAAACAAGAGTTTTTTTTAACCAGAAATATTTTGCATGAGTTAATGTGATTTAGTTACAGCCAATATACGTCCCACTCCTGGGCACAGGCCTCCGCTCATTTCTGAGAGGGTTTTTAGGGCAAGGAATTGTCCGCCGCGC